>APFE030680136.1:0-16401 GCA_000404065.3 Pinus taeda
GTGGGCGCTATAAAGTTTCCAGTGTTCAAGGGAGTAGGGTATGAAGATCCAGACTAGTTTTGGTTCGTGATAAAAGCTATATGGGAAGCACAGGGAGTCATGGATGACAATATAAAAAAGCAGCATTGGTCATCACTATGCAGGATCGTGCGCTAACCTGGTACATTAAGCATTCCAATGACAATCTGAATGCGGGGATCGTAGATATTCCAACTACGCTAAACAAAGAATTTAGCAGGCCAAAGTCAAAGGCGCAATCGATCATTGGATTCAAGGAAATCACAATGCTACCAGGTGAAACCCCTTGGGAGTTGGATCAGAAACTGAAGTGCATAATTCGTGAAGCTAACATGACATTGACGGATGGACAACATGATGAATGGTTTGTAGAGTTGTTAACGCCACATCTAAGGAACGCGTTGTCACAACAGAGGCTAACAAATCAGGCCAAGGCCTTAGAGGTCGCGATGAGATTGCATGAGACCCCAATACAAGATCCCAACCTGGGAGTTCAGCAAATTCACGCGTAGTTGAAAAACTTGTGCCTTGAGATGCAGAGTTTGAAACAAGACAGGAAAGCTCACCCAGAAGTGTGCAATGAGGTATGGTGCGTAAAGTGAAAGGGTCAGGGACATGAGAAGGACCACTGCTCGGTGTTCGCAAATTACCTCACAAGAGGAGGACCAATATCTTTGAAACCGGAGGCACAAGCAGGAATGAGAGCCGTGCCTACATTATGGTGCGTGATTTGTCAGATAGGAGGAATGAATGCTACAGACAACTGCCACTTATTACAAAAGTACACACATAATTCACAACAGATGTTCTGTAATTTCTGTAGATCAGTAAGCCATGATGAGCACACCTGTAGAAGTTATGAGCTGATGATGGATCAGAATCCTACCTACAGATTTCAGGCCGAAATGCGGCCCCTTGATTAGAATGCAGGGATGGCGCAAACTAGATTTCATGGGTGCGGATGAGGCTAAGGTGGAGGAGGACCAGGAAGAGGTCGCGAACAACTGATATGTTACAATTGCGGAGGGCCAGGACATTATGCCTATGATTGTATGAATCCAACATGACCATCATGCTTGTGTTGTACATTGTTTGATCATGAGGCAGAGGATTGTCCCACATTGATAGTGATGTTGCGCGACAAAGGAGCAAATGATGAAGTTTGAGGTGCGCGAGGAAGACCCTAATGTAAATATTGTGCTTCGAAGTGGAATTACGACAGGGGATGACAAAGGTAAGAAGCTTGAAGAAAGTACTTGGGTTCGCAAGGCTCCAACGAAGGAACCAAAGTTTCATTTGGAGCGTGCTAAGGAAACCTTCATGGAAGCTAAGAAGAGCTTCACTGATGCCTCCACTTCAGGAAGTAAAGATAGACTGGAGCAAAAAATGGACCCATCAATGTTCACCACATTCCTGGAAACATGCATGAAGCTGCTGCATGACAACAAGGCTATAAAAGGGATGCAAGAACTCATAAATAGATGCACTAGGACCATGCCAAGAGAACCATGCATAGTCCAGAAGCTTGGAAAGCACACGACGTGAATGGGAAGGGAGATGAGATTGACCGCGTAGATTGGAGAATATGAGATGGACTAAGTGATTCTAGATCTAGGATCAAGCTCGAACGTCCTGCCGAAGTAGACATGGGAGCACATGGGAAGGTATACACTGCAATGGTCTCCTATGTAACTGTGAATGGCGAACTAGCAAAAGATCCTACCTATGGGGATATTGTAGGGAATCACATTAGATATTGAGGAGAAAGCACGCTAGCAGATTTCGAAGTGATAGAGACTATTGATGACAACAATCCCTACCCTGTGCTATTAGGAATATATTGGGCCACTAACATGAAAAGGGTGATAAATCTGAAGAAGCGCAAGATGATTTTTGAGAAAAAGTCTCTGCGCATAGTTGTACCTTTGGACCCTACAGAAGGATCACGCTGCACGGAGCCGATGCGCGACTACAACAGCGACAATGACTTGGACTGCATCGACAAGATAACAACACGAGAGCAAGACTAGCGGAATACGACCACGGATGGACAAATCTCATGGGAGTGAAAAATATCTTGCACATCGGATTTGGGTGAGGAAATAGAACGATGGCAGAACTAGTTACACGAGGTAACCACATTGAACTCTAACATGATGACAAGATCATTGCGCTGCATATCGATGGAGGTGAGGGCTCTACCTATGTATGATGGGTTAAGTGAGGTGGATCAATTCCTAAGCATATTTTAAAGAGAAGTGTCGGAACAGCAACGTTTCGAAGCTTTGAAATGGGTACTGCGTGCTACGCCCACAATGTAGTGGGGTACGATGCAAAGAAGCTTTGAGGATTAGCACGAATGCATGAGGATCATGTGCATGCGGTTTGGGAAGCCTCAGATGTGATTAAAAGACAATATTTTTGGATGAAATGGTCCACGCGCCCACCTATCCAGATGGATGTAGGCATATGGTGCGAAAACTACGCGGATGCACGTAGTCTTCACGTTAGGAGACACTGTCAATAAGCTGGCGTGGGTAAGGTAATGGTGCGAATGACCCCTCCGGTTGGAACCACGAAATATGGAAAGACCAAGTGCTCATAAGGTTATCCACATAGAATCCTTTAAAAAAGTATGCGAAGCACTGAACAAGGTCCACAATGTGAAGTGGATTGACTGGGACCTGTGCGTACCAACGATTCTATGGGCTTGTAGGACCGCGTACAAGAACCTGACGGCGCATGCACCTCTTAGGCTAGAGTATGAAGCAAACGTTGTAATCCCCATAGAGCATGAAATGCATAGACCACACATGGCAGTGCCGGTAGATATGACGGTTCATGGAACCTTGGAAGAAGAAATCCAACAGGGCAATTTTAGGCTCCAAGAACTTGGGAAAGAAAGGGTGCGATTAAGGGTGAAAAGCTCTCTGGTAGAAGCAGAAGTTAAGAAGATGGAGGATGAAATAAAGGAAGATTTTCTTGATAAGAAGACCAGGGTGATAAAATAGGGTGCGCATGATCACGCTGACAAGTTTGAGGACTATCGTCGCGAATTGACCAGTCTGATGCCTTGGCTTGGACTGCACATTACTAAGCGAATCAACCAGGGTGGCGTGATACATATGATAAAGTGTGCAACGCCACCAATAACGATAAAAGGTGGGCATTTTAAAGGAATAGTGATGGATGACTGGAGGAAATCATATACAGGTGGCGCGACCACCTAACTAGCCGAGGGAAGTACAGTCTTAGCACTCCAGGTAGTTGAAAGGAGG
The DNA here is from genome assembly GCA_000404065.3 of Pinus taeda. Classification (NCBI taxonomy): domain Eukaryota; kingdom Viridiplantae; phylum Streptophyta; class Pinopsida; order Pinales; family Pinaceae; genus Pinus; species Pinus taeda. The sequence continues at coordinate 3,297 of APFE030680136.1, forward strand.
CATGGGACTATAAACTATTCTTCCTAGGAGCTGCATGATGTTGTAGCTACGTGCAAAAGCAAAGAGTCACAAGGTTCGCGACTGCGCAAGGGGGACTATGCTATCATGCAAGTTGGCCAGAAAGTGACTGTTGGAGTCACTATTCACGCTGTGATGCTCGACTTGAGATCAAATGGAGTGGGTGGCAGGCATTTAAGACGCGATTTATGGAGAAGATTTGGGAAAATCTTCCGCCAAGGGAGAATTAATGAACTGGATTTGGGGGAAATGGTCGAATTCAAATTCAAAAGGCGCTATAAATTACAAAGGGCTACCCAGTAAACAACACTTGGTCATTTGCGAATTGAGCGGTTGTATACCCTGCGTAGCTTGAGCAGAGCCCTGTTTGACATGTGCATAACGTTAATTGAGCCCCTGAGTATGCAAGTGATATATTTATGGTCGGACACAATGGAAGCATGTGAGGAAGTTACATAAATTATATAGATGATTGCCGAATAGGCCGTGCAGGCCTTGACTGTAGGGGATGCCCATGAAGGCGCTGGGATTGTGGCAGAAATCCCTAAATCACCACGCACACCAAAGCCAAAGAAAGACAAACAGGTGATGGTTCCCGTATGTGTGTCCCCGCGAAACCCGTTGTGCACTAGGCTGAAAATGGAGGAGAAGAGGAAAGTCATTAACATAGAAACCGATGAGGAGGAGGAAGACCTGGAGGACCTTATCATCGAATTTTATGAAACTAGCTCACAAAAAGATAGAAAAGATAGTTGAACGCCTTAGAATTTAGCCTCTTCGAGGGGGCAACCTTCTTTACATTACAAAAATGAACAATTCTTGGATGATCCAAATGGAGAAACCTCCTTTCTATATATAGGAGTCTAAGGAGTCACAATACAACCCAACCGACCTAACAATAATAATATGAAGCCACAAAAATAACAATAGAGGGATTCTATGGGGCATGTTATCACCAAAATAGGACCCTGATAGGCTGCTGATCAGACTATCTCAGTGTAACTATTTCAAATCAATCTTTTAGCTAAGGCTTAGCCTCCTTAGCCCGAGAGGGCTCTCTCAAAGGGTTAATGATATTGATTAAAGATATGGATAGATGACTAACTCTATGGTTTGTGATTTTATATGTTTATAGATTGGAAGATGGAGACTTGCTACCATTGGGCTATGGAGTCAGTGATAGAGATAAGGATAACAAATAACTCTTCTTATGAAACTGAGGCTTGTATATACTTCAATGAAAGAGTGACACATTCAAGAAAGTCTCAATAACTTGAAGTTCATAGGAGTCAGAGCATGTGGGCATGAATTCTGAGAAATGATACATCAAGGTATTCAAAAGGAAAGAATTTAAATTGATAGATCAGATTTTAATACCTAAAGGAAGTCAGAGCATCAATAACCATGAATTCTGAGTAATAAGTATTAAAACATTGAAGAAAAACATCCAAAGATAGGACCCAAGAACTCAATTCACCATAGTTTAACACTTAAAGGAAGTCAGAGCATGTTCTTCCACGAATTCTGAGTAATAAGTATTAAGACTATGGAAGTAAAGCATATCAAAGATAAAATGTGAAGCTCACTGAAGTACACTAAGAATCTCAGCTTCAGAAAAGTCCAACTGCTCCTGTATATATCAATCCCTGCATAAAATTTACAAAATTAGTCTTTTTCTCTAACATTTTCCAACCCCAAATACATTAGTTCTTCTTCCATATAATATAGAGTTCATAAGTAGATCTGTTAGCACGGACTCGACACCCACGAGCCCGGTCAAAGGCATTGAGATGAAATAAGGCAAGACTCAAGGCCACATCAAACCACGCTCAGCCCTTCCGTAGCCCCCTAGCCCTACGAGGACGGAGAGCTTCTCTCCGGGTCAAACTCGGCAAAAGATATCGAAATGGCTCGAGATGACCGAATTGATGACTGATTTTAGGCTAGGTATGAAGTACAAAGAGTTTACAATTGAGTTTTGATAATTTTGCTGAATTCAAGGGAAAGGCAAATTTGGGTGCAGGGATGAGGCAGAGTTTTTTGCAGAGGTCCACTTGGGGCAAGATAGGCGATTGTTTTGATGCCTTAAAGTAGGTGAGATGGGTAGATCAGATTGGTGAGGGGCTAAGGAGAGCAAGGGGTCTCAAGGATTCTCCTTAAACTGAAGAAAACATAAAATATTAAACAAATTTAAAGGCAGAGCATAGCAATTTCATGGATTCTACCTTAACACTTCATTTGTTTAATAATAGAAGATTCAATAGAAATAATGATGCACATACACAACTTACAAGTACTGAGAGAAAAACACCATCAACACATAAAGCCACATGGATCCCAAATAGTGCTGCAAAACCCTGGTCTTTCCTTTGCCAAAAAAGCTAATAAGATATGTACAATATAGTCTCAAGCTATCCTAAGAGTCCAACCTCTCCAAACTCTGAAAATGATTGAGAAATTACATCATATAGACCATCCTAACCCCTTTCCTTACCTCTAGGGGTCGAGCTCATCATTCTAGGAGCTGTTTTAACTAATTCTAAACAAGGAACTGAAATCTAGGTAGTCAAACAACTTACCCCTATATGCTAGGAAACTAATTCATTCATTTAATTTTCACCTTTTAGTGAATGAATCCTCTAGAACAAGTAAAAATGTGCCAAAATTACATCATACACATCAAATTACATCAATCTGGGTCAAACATCACATCAAGAGGTGAAACTAGTCATAACTGGCCGAAATTCTGAGCTGGAAGGTGAAAATTTAACCAAAAAACCTTGTGCACCGCGCACCTTTACAGCTACGTTTGGGGCACTTCCCGGTATCCAAATTGAGCTCAAGTTGGCTTGTTAGAAAGGCCTGGATGTCTAATTTTCAATCCAAGTGGAATTTTCCAATTTTGTCTCCATTTGACCCTCGAAATGTGGATTCTCCCAGAAGTACTTCCTACTGGTGCAAAAAGTGGCAGAAAGGTGATTTTCATGATGTTTTTTGAGCTTTTGATCACCCAAAACTTGATGAAATGCCTTGGAAGTTGCTGAGAATGTGTATTTCATCATGACCAATCCAAAAATGTAAGCCACCTGTGATTTGGACCTCTCCATCTTGTGGGTCGCGTGCTGAGCGCGACGCATAGAACCCAAAAACCTGTTTTGCAAACCAAAAATTTTGAAATGACAAAATTTTCTCCAAATTTTCCCAAAATTGGAGTGAAGAACCTCTATCATGTATCATGCAAAAATAGTGAAGCCTCGGCCAAAACTCGAAGCGGATCGGGCCTTTTGCGTTGTTTTTGTGCTTTGCTCAAACGCCTTTTGAGGACCTTCATTCTCGCTTTGCAAACATGCATGCGAGCCCAATAGTGAGTCTTCATGTGGCAAAGCATGTCCTTGTCCCTATTTGCCTTTGCCAACAACTTTTCCAAGTGAGTGTTCACCCGGATGAGCATTGATTCCCGATCAATAGGTGTCAAATCACCGGGTCTCCTATGAGCCAATTCCCGGTCTTCACGAATCTTGCGTAGCTCATAAAGTTCATGCTCATCCTCCAACTGCTTGTTGCGATGCTCTAAGTAGTTGATCACCCATTTAGCCATCTGTAATTTCTTTTGCAGTGACTCATTCTCGGCCCTTTGCTCTCGGATAATCTCCTTAAGCTCTGAGTTGGGCGAACTAGCATCAACATCAATGATACCGGTATCCTGAACTCCTGAAGGACCCTCATCAACCATGGGTCTCTTGCCCCTGTCCTGACTCTGTACCTGTGCTGTAGATGGAAGCGAGACCCCTTCCACATGATTTGGAGATAATACTCGCTCTACTGATGATGTCAATGAGACCCCTTCCACCCCGGGTGGAGATAGTACTCGTCGTGCAGCTGCAAATAAGGCCCTGGGGCCTTTCTGATATGTCACATATGCTGGAGCATCAACATACTCGGTCTCATGAATGTCAAACTGCTATGAAGGCCCTCTCTCATCATGGACGATCTCTGGAGGAGGCTGTAGTGCGGAAAAGAAATCACGGGACATGAAATCCTCCCAAGCAATACCCTGCTGTGCCAACTGATGCATCACTATGATTTTGATCAATGCATAGTGATATATGTCCCTATGCTGATGTGCCGGAGTCTTCCTCTATACTAAGGGTACCATCCTCTCTATGTTTCGGCACATGAAAAATGGAATGCTCATCATACGTACCTGTGCAAAATGCATCAACAAACGTACATGGTACGCATAGAGACGTGAAAATCTGCCCTCACAGCTGAAATACCGAATGATGAGTTTCATCAATGGTGCAAACTCATCTTTCAGGTATCTGAAAGGAAAGGCCGCACTCAAGTGTCTAATATATGCAGGCTTGACATATGGCTCATAATAATATCTGTCCAGCATCTGGCGTTTACTCCATTCCTCCCCCACATTTGGTATCTTGGTGGCCTGACAAAGTGAAATCCACTCCGGCAAGGTTCACATGACCATCCTGTAAGTTAAGGACAAATAGATGGACCAGTTCCCGATGATGCTGAGTTTGTGAGATCATCTCACAATATTGGTAACATGTTAGGCACCAAAAACAATCCATTGCAAGCGGGCAAGCTTGCAATTGAGCCAAAGAGGTAGGCTCCTCCCTCACATGCTGTCCACTCTTGCCACCCCTGTGATACCTCTGTGGCACATTAGGCACATTGACCTCCGGTGTAGAGTCACTATCATAATCCTGCTCATATATCGACTCGGTCTCTGACATGCTCTCTAACAACAAGGTGGCTGGAATATATATATTTGCTGATATAAAACTGTGTGCCAAACGTTGACTATTGACTTTTTGTCTCTTTATCAAAATGCTGTAACCAAGGGGACATAAATGACGGGAATTGTTAGGAAAAGGGAAGCATTAGGGAAAAGGGAACAATGGAAATAAAATGAGGGAATTAGGGAAGGGACATGGGGCATAGAGATGTTTTAGGGTTTTGAAATAAAGTAGGGATCATATGGTTATAGGAAAAGGGAGAGTTTAGGGTTTTGAGAGAGGAAGATGAAGAGTTTGACAAGGAATAATTGGGAAAAATAGTTTGGGGAATATAGGAAATGTGAAACAAGGGAAAAAGAAGCCTTGGCAACAATAATTTTGTTTTTTTTTAAAACCCTACAGCAAACTTTGCACTTGAAACCTTATAGCAATTTGATGAACATGGAGGGTTTTGTACACTTGGTTTTCATGACAAAGAGAAGCTAATTTCTTCATATACACCATCCAAAAACAAAACCAAGTCATGATTGCGGGCCTACCTGAGAATTTAGGCGTGAGGAGAGGTAATTGAGCAATTTCTTGGTGAATTTGCAGGCACAAACCCTATGCGCCGCGCGCTCTGAGTGCGCTGCGCCTGTGTTAATTTACACAACAGAAAGTGGCCTGATGCGCCGCGCGCCTCTGGTGCACCGCGCGCCTATGCTGATGCGCCGCGCGCCTCGGAGCTGACCCAAATACTCACAAACTTGCCTCAAACTTGCAAAATCACCCTTGAATGATACTCTTAGCTCTCAAAATGTGGAATAGGTTGCAAATGAGGAGAAATGACTTGATATAGCATCCATTTTGATTTTTGCTCTATGAAAACCCATTTTTATTATGTTTGGTTGTTGACACTTTTTCAAAATTAATAGGCTCTGACCTTTTTGGTTTCCTTCATAAAATAGGTTGAAATGATGATTTTCTCTGATAATTTTTTGCAGGGATAACTCTGATATGCTTCAGCAAAGGAGACCAGGGCTGCACTTGAACAATTGAAGAACTGAAAATTTTGACAATTTTTACAAAAATGAGGTGGCGACTTGTCTTCAAAACAGAGTTTTGAAGAGAAGTCCTTATTCAGCTGTACAATGGTGAGAATTATTGAAGTGATGATCTATCTAAGACATCCCTCTGGCCTGCTGGTCTTCTAAGACTTTTCAAGACTAAATTAACTCAAACCCTAGACCTAGACCTAAAAATTTAAAATATGACTAAAAATGACTTGTGAAGCTTTATAACTTCTCTTGGACCAGTAGTGATATGCACGAGGGGAATGAATAACACAGACCACTCCATCAGAGTTATGGCATGCCTAACGAGATGCAACTGATGAAAACTAGTGGGACACCTAAAACATGAAATGCAAAAAAGAGCTTTGATATCTGATGGAGGGATGACTAGACTGACTCTAACAGATTCCTTCCTTCAGCATGAGGGGAATTCGAATTCCTCCTAATTTTACACCTATTGACACTTAAAACTAACTATTTAATACAAAGGACAACTAACTAGGAGTCGTAGAGACCTAATACAACTAGGAGTGTAACTCCTTATTATGATTACAACAACCTTATTTAAATATTTAAAACATTCTTTGACACCTAAAACTCCATGAAGTCGAACTTGATGGTGCTCATAACCTTCCAATTGGCCCTTGATGACTCATCCTTTTGATGTTCCTAGAAATTAGGAGACTGTCCCTTGCTCTGTTCTGGCTGAAAAATGGGTCCTGGGACAGAGCTCATAACTTCTCACAAAAAACGTATTTGAAAAACCTGAAGGAGAATTTTGTGAACCAATCCATGCTGAACAAAAACCTCTCTTTTTTTTTTGAAACACCGTCCCTACCTCCCAGAATGTGTCTTTGAAAAACAGGTGTAAAACAGAGAAATATGCCTGTGAAAAACTTGCACCTACAACAATTTCGTAGCGCCAGTTTATTCACCCATTTCTCCCAGCTCATAATTAATTTGAAGAAACTGAAAGGGGTTTTTCTATTTCAGTATGTTTTTAATAAAAACCTCTTTCAATTTTCCAAAATATTCTTTCAGTTTCTTTGGAGACCTCCTGGAAGTTGACTACTTAAAACATTCTTTCTCCTGAAAAAGGCTGCTTCAGTGATTTCGTAGCGCAAGGTTGGTATGTGTATATTTCTTCATTTCTTGAATTTACCTTTTGATTAGGGCACAAAATTCTCAAGTGATCTTATTACACCTTTGCAGCAACATCCTTTTCAAAATAATCCTCTCTTTATTTCAAGGTAGATCCTCAAAAACAAAACTGTCACCTTCAGCATTTTTGTAGCACGCTACGAAACTGCTGTGTGAGGCAAAAACACATAGTTCTCTTTTTTAAAATTGTCATTCTTGGGATTTCAGTGACTACAGATATAACCTATGGAGATATTGGTAATTCAAGCACTCCAACCTTTGAATTAAATCCTATGAAATTGGAAGCAAATTCTTTGGTGACTTGCATGTGACCTCCTTGAAGTTTTTCGCAGAATCTCCAACAGCCAACCTGTTTGAAAGCTTGTTCAATATTATACACCTGACTGACCTATGATCCTTCTTTTCTGTAAACAACTCCATGGAATTCCTGCAAGATGAAAATTGAAAGAGCTTGCACCATTTTAATCTCGATCATTAACTCGCTTGAAATGAAAAGGGAAGCTACTTCACTTGGACTTCAAAGAATTCTGATTAAGTGCTCATCAATTTGCTTCTCATAGATGAACCCATACATAATCATAACTAAAAATACTTGGCTCCTTTTTTGAAATTTGAAACTTGAGTGCACCAAGACACCTAACGAACCTAATGATAAGAATGAGCAGTCAAATGTGATAGGAAAGGTGTACGGACTGACAGTTGATGATGAAAATCTAACAAATTCTAGTAGATTTGACAGTTGGATGACATTTGACACGGATCTGCATGAATCCCTGATTTCGTAGCGCAGCCAGTGCAAATTCTGGGTTTTGCGCTGCGAAAACTCCTAAACTGGGTTTTGTGCTACAAAAACACCTAGACAGTTTCGCTGCGCATAAGAACTTTGAAATAGGATTGACATAAGCTTAGGTGTGATGTGAGACCAGTGATGGATGAAAACAGAGTGTTGAACTTTATTTAAACATACCAACAAGACTCCTAGGACTTAGACACTAAATCAAACATGGAAAAATTAAACCCGGACTAACATCTAACCTTTACAATCAAACTAATGTGAACAATTTAGAAATTGTTTCCTAAGTGATAATAGTGGCTCCACTTGGGATAGTGTGCTCTTGTAGTACACTAAGAACTCATAGGTCCAGTGCTTTATCCTCTTATGTCAAATGGAAATTTGCTTGACAGGCATCCCCTTTAAGCTTCTTGGGCCTTCACCTCGGGCTTAAGCTTGATGATCACTGTAGGAGAAAGAAATCTATATCTACTGAAATATGCTCAGTCAACCTTGAGCTTATTTGAATTTTCCTACCTACCTACCCTATTAGCTGCAAGCTCCACTTGTAGCTCAAGCAACATGATATTTCCAATAAAGCCAATCAATTGTCCTTTCTGATATTGGAGGCTCTTGACTGTATTCAACCTCAAAATAACCATGATAGTGAGATGACCAAGGAAGCATGAGGTGTAACTGTTATTCAAGATGAAAATATAACTGGAAGCTTGAACAGTAAATCGTTTCCATGTAGTTAGTTATAGGGTAAAAAAAAACATGGTTAGTTTGATGATTCTCATAGCATCCTGTTACTTCTAACAACTGATCTTTAGTCACACAACCTTTATTTGATATGATATCCAACTACTTTTCCGAATGATTCCCACAAACAATGTAATTTTCCTCCTTATTATGATCATTCATTGATGTAAGCTGCTGCAAGGAATCACAAAATTGAACAACCTTTTCCTCTGCTTGAAGATTATAAAAGCTATCTTCCAGTACCTCTTCATGGGGTTTGCAATCAATTTCATATTCTTTATGATCAAAAGACTGGCAAGTTCGTTGCATCTTCTCATTTATATCAAAGGATGAAACATGGTTTTCATAAGTAAACCCCTGCTGATCTTCATGCTGCATTTCATGAGATGTTATACTTTCTTCTTGGTGTTGAAATGCATTGTTATGAAGAGCCTCTAAAATTTCTTCATCCATAAATTCATCATCATCATAACAATCCTCCAAGTACTGAATAAGACTTAAAGAATGTCTACAACAATCCTTGAGTAGCAATAAAGAAGGATGAGATTCTTTATACATCTCATAGAATTCATCATGAAAATTAGCAAGTGAATATATTGAACCTTTTTCCAAACTTTTATACCAAGACCATGCGTTTCCTTCTAAAGTGGTCATAAACATCCTCATGAGACAATCTTCAGGGAACTGAACCTTAAGACTGCGTACATGCATATGAAACCTAACCAAATGAAGAGCAGCATTGTCTTTCTTTTCATCTTTGAATATCGGAAGATCCTCTAACCAATCAACCTTTAGCATAAGATTTGGAAAACCAGGGATATGAGACCGATTCATAGGAGCATACCTAGCATTCATTCTTGCAATGGAAATCATCTTGAAACTTCATCAAGCTACTGATCTTCTAGCAGTGGAGTCACCTTCCAATTCCTTATTCGATGTGTGGAGTCGCCAAGGTAGTTTTGCAGCCTCAAAAAGATGTCTAAGCTCCTGCTACATTAAGAAGTTCAGCCTTTTGTTTTCGGGAAAGAATAATCTTCAGGCTCCCACCAGACGCACCAAAATGTTATCACCAAAATAGGACCCTGATAGGCTGCTAATCAGACTATCTTAGTGTAACTATTTCAAACCAATCTTTTAGCTAAGGCTTAGCCTCCTTAGCCTTAGAGGGCTCTCTCAAAGGGTTAATGATATTGATTAAAGATATGGATAGATGAATAACTCTATGGTTTGTGATTTTATATGTTTATAGATTGGAAGATGGAGACTTGCTACCATTGGGCTATGGAGTCAGTGATAGACATAAGGATAACAAATAGCTCTTCTTATAAAACTGAGGCTTGTATATACTTCAATGAAAGAGTGACACATTCAAGAAAGTCTCAATAACTTGAAGTTCATAGGAGTCAGAGCATGTGGGAATGAATTCTGAGTAATGATACATCAAGGTATTCAAAAGGAAAGAATTTAAAGTGATATATCAGAGTTTAATACCTAAAGGAAGTCAGAGCATCAGTAACCATGAATTCTGAGTAATAAGTATTAAAACATTGAAGAAAACCATCCAAAGATAGGACCCAAGAACTCAATTCACCATAGTTTAACACTTAAAGGAAGTCAAAGCATGTTCTTCCATGAATTATGAGTAATAAGCATTAAGACTATGGAAGTAAAGCATATCAAAGATAAAATGTGAAGCTCACTGAAGTACACTAAGAATCTCAGCTTCAGAAAAGTCCAACTGCTCCTGTATATATCAATCCCTGCATAACATTTACAAAAGTAGTATTTTTCTATAAAATTTTCCAACCCGAAATACATTATTTCTTCTCCCATATATAGAGTTCATGTAGATTCCTTCCTCCATCATGAGGGGAATTCGAATTCCTCCTAATTTGACACCTATTGACACTTAAAACTAACTATTTAATACAAAGGACAACTAACTAGGAGTCCAAGAGACCTAATACAACTAGGAGTGTAACTCCTTATTATGATTACAAAAACCTTATCTAAATATTTAAAACATTCTTTGACACCTAAAACTCCATGAAGTCGAACTTGATGGTGCTCATAACCTTCCAGCTGGCCCTTGATGACTCATCCTTTTGATGTTCCTAGAAACTAGGAGACTGTCCCTTGCTCTGTTGTATCTGAAAAATGGGTCCTGGGACAGAGCTCATAACTTCTCACAAAAAACGTATTTGGAAAAACTGAAGGAGGCTTGTTTGAACCAATCCATGATGAACCAAAACCTCTATTGGTTTTTTGAAAAACCTTCCCTATATCCCATAATTTGTCTTTTAAAAACAAGTGTAAAACAGAGAAATATGCCCGTGAAAAACTTGCACCTACAGCAGTTTCGTAGTGCAAGTTTAGTCACCCATGTCTCCCAGCTCATAATTAATTTGAAGAAACTGAAAGAGGTTTTTCTATTTCAGTATTTTTGGAATAAAAACCTCTTTCAATTTTCCAAAATATTCTTTCAGTTTCTCTGGAGACCTCCTGGAAGTTGACTACTTAAAACAGTTTTTCTCCTGAAAAAGGCTGCTTCAGTGATTTCGTAGCGCAAGGTTGGTATGTGTATATGTCTTCATTTCTTGAATTTGCCTTTTTATTAGGGCTCAAACTTCTCAAGTGATCTTATTACAACTCTGCAGCAACATCCCTTTCAAAATAATCCTCTCTTTCTTTCAAGGTAGATCCTCAAAAACAAAACTGTCACCTTCATCAGTTTCGTAGTGCGCTACGAAATTGCTGTGTGAGTCAAAAACACATAGTTCTCTTTTTTAAAATTGTCGTTCTTGGGATTTCAGTGAATACAGATATAACCTATGGAGAGATTGGTAATTCAAGCACTCCAACCTTTGAATTAAATCCTGTGAAATTGGAAGCAAATTCTTTGGTGACTTGCATGTGACCTCCTTGAAGTTTTTCGCAGAATCTCCAACAACCAACCTGTTTGAAAGCTTGTTCAATATTATACACCTGCTTGAACTATGATCCTTCTTTTCTGTAAACAACTCTATGGAATTCCTGCAAGATGAAAATTGAAAGAGCTTGCACCATCTTAATCTCAATCATTGCCTCGCTTGAAATGAAAAGGGAAGCTACTTCACCTGGAATTCAAAGAATTATGATTAAGTGCTTGTCAATTTGCTTCTCATAGATGAACCCCTACATAATCATAACTGAAAATAATTGGCTCCTTTTTTGAAATTTGAAACTTGAGTGCATGAAGACACCTAACGAACCTAATGATAAGAATGAGCAGTCGAATGTGATAGGCAAGGTGTATGGATTGACAGTTGATGATGAAAATCTAACAAATTCTAGTAGATTTGACAGTTGGATGACATTTTATGTGGATCTGCATGAATCCTTGATTTCGTAGCGCAGCTAGTGAAAATTCTGGGTTTTGCGCTATGAAAACTCCTAGACTGGGTTTTGCGCTACGAAAACACCTAGATAATTTCGCTGCGCATAAGAACTTTGAAATAGGATTGACATATGGAGCTTAGGTGTGATGTGAGACCAGTGATGGATGAAAACAGAGTGTTGAACTTTATTTAAACATAACAACAAGACTCCTATGACTTAGACATTAAAGCAAACATGGAAAAAATTAAACCCGGACTAACATCTAAACTTTACAATCAAACTGATGTGAACAATTTAGAAATTGTTTCCTAAGTGATAATAGGGCACAATAATAACAATATGGGGACAATAGGGGCACAACAATATTAATAAGGGATACAACTATAATAGTAATGTGGTAATCACTAGTATTATAGGGACCTAACATGCCCCTCTCCTTTAGAAAAGTGTTGTCATCAATGCTTGAGCAGTTCTGGATGCTTCTGTATAAAATTCTCATCCTCCCATGTGGAATCTTCATCGGATAAGTTCTTCCACTTGATGAGATACTCCGAAATTGATCGATTTCGTAGCTTTCAAGTTCTTGTTTCTGTTACTGCTTCTGGTTCCAATATAATTTTTCCTTCCTCGTCAAGTTCTGGCAATATTGTTTGAACTGGGAGCTTGTCGCCTATAACCTTCTTTAAACATGAAACATGGAAAACTGGGTGCAATTGAGAAGCTGAAGGAAGCTCCAATTTGTATGCCATAGTACCAATCTTTTGCAACACCTTGTACGGACCATAATACTTTGGTGATAATTTATTATCCTTCTTAGCTTGCTTGAGGGACATTTGCTTATATGGTTGTAGTCGTAAGAATACCCAATCACCTACATCAAAACTTCTTTCATTGCAATGTTGATCTGCCTGTTGTTTCATTCTATTCTGCGCCAACACGAAGTTATCCTTTAAGAGTTAGAGGACTTGTTGTTGATGCTCGATGTGATGTTCCATTGCTTGAACCTTAGAATTTTCTCTTAAATATGATGTGATGTATGGTGGCTGATATCCATAAAGTGCCATAAATGGGGTCATTTTTGTTGTTGTATGGAAAGAAATGTTATACCACCATTCAGCCGAAGGCAACCATTTGACCCATTGTGTCTGTTTATCAGATACAAAGCAACGAAGATATCCTTCCAAACATTTATTTACTATCTCAGT
>APFE030680136.1:30059-65306 GCA_000404065.3 Pinus taeda
CTTATGTTCAATTTTTGGAACTCCTCAATGTGCTCCATTATTGAACCCTTTTGTTTGAGACTTATCAATTGGCTAAAAAAAGTGTTGCTTTTTGTATCCTCATAATGTGTTGTCAATTCTTTTGTAAAAATTTCCCAAGTGATAATTTGTTTACGAAAGCAAAGCCATTGATACCATACAAATTGATTTGGTTCCAAATACAAAGTTGCAATACGTACCTTTTGTGTGTTTTGCACATTATTGAGATCGAAAAATTTCTCCATTTGTAATATCCATGTTGCGGGATCCTTGCCATCAAACTTCCTCATATCGATTTTTGGAATATGGTGGGTCCTTGATCCAACATTAGAGTCTATGAAATCATGATTAACATTTAGTTTGTTCTCATCATGAGTTTCCTTTACTACCCTTCACCATTTGTAAGCATTTCTTATAGAAACTTTGTTAAATTTGTCTTCAAATCTTCCATGCCTGTCTTCAAATCTATCTTTCAAATCGTCCATCTTAGTTTCCACGTCATTCATCTTAGCTTCCACATCATTCATCATAGTTTCTACACCTTTATTTAAACAATCCATCTTAGCTTCTACACTTTTCTTTAAACCATCCATCTTAGCTTCTGCATCTTTCTTTAAACCATTCATCTTAGATTTTGTTCCTTTTTGTGCAAGTGACACTTGTTGCACTTGGTCTCGTAATTTTGATATATCATGTTGCATTTATTCCTCTTCTTCATGAGTCATTCTAGAGCTTTCAGGTTTCTTACTGGGTGTTTCATTTTCTTTCCTCGGGGCATCAATTACCAATAATAATGCTTTACTATGCCCTTTGAATTCCTTCAAACTAGTTTTTCAAACCAAGCTTATGCAAAAATTAAAAAAAAACTACACACCTTTTTTCACTTTGTAGGAACTTGATATTGAATCTGATGTATCTCTGTAATTTCAGATCATCCAGTTCTAAAATTGTGACATGAGGTAGCCCTCTACGTCCTCTTTCCAATGCCACCAGTCTGATCCAAATTGGATTCCCCAAGAAAGAGTTATACCAAATCTCCCACAGTGACCTGATTATAGACTGGTTCAGTAGAGCGAACTTGTATGACGTGCCACGAGTCACTGTTTCGACCTTTGGCTCTGAAAAATATATACAAGAAACTAAAATCTGTCCTATTTCTGTATCTTCTTATGAAATTTCAATCCGATGCTGAGAGAGAAAGTTGTGATGATTTTTCCCAGGTCACCTGTTTGGATTGTAATTCAGGAGTCTGCAAAAAGATCAACTTCCTCAGATCATATCTCTGCAAATATAGTGCGAAAAGCTTTGAAATTCGGATTTGGGGTTCAATGCAATTTTTTCTCAAATGGGTTTTTTTTTTCATCCGAAACGTCACAGAAAACAAATTTAGAGATAAAATGCCACAATGACCTATTTGGAGCAGTGAAACCCTAGAATCCAAAGCTCTGATACCAAATGTTAAGAAACCAGCTCACAAAAAGATAGAAAACATAGTTGAACGCATTATAATTCAGCCTCTTCAAGGGGGCAACCTCGTTTATATTATACAAATGAACAATTCTTGGATGATTCAAATGACAAAAGCTCCTTTCTATATATAGGTGTCTAAGGAGTCACAATATAACCCAGCCGACCTAACAATAATAATATAAAGCCACAAAAATAACAATAGAGGGATTCTATGGGGCACAATAATAAAAATATGGGGACAATAGGTGCACAAAAATATTAGTAAGGGATACAACTAGAATATTAATGGGGTAATCACTAGTATTATAGGGACCTAACATCAAAGAAGATGAGGACGAAGGCATGGAGGAAGAAACTAAGCCTGCGCACCCTCCAACAAAGTTTCCTGCCTATATCCCCCTGTGGAAGGGGATGGCTAAAGTGCCCAAGGATCTTGACGAAAGAAAGAGCTCTCTCTAAACCCCACTCCTCCCAGACAACATCATTTTTTAGGGCATGCACCTGGGATGGGTGCCTAGCTTAAAATTTGAAGATTGGGACCTCGCTGATTGCGAGAAGTTCCCTCACCTAGATACCGTGCATCTCATGAAGCCTAAGCAAAACATCATGGCGGGAGTTACCAAATTAGAGCTATGAAAGTGGTTGCGTGGAGTGGAAAAGGCAGGGCTACTAAACCTGCTTTGGGTGCCGCATTTCCATCGTGCCCCAATAACAACTTTCGTAATTAGGCAGCTACTATGCCTAGTGCATGGTGGGGGTTTGTGGCTACAGGAGCCCATCCCCATCACAAAACACTTGATTCACTACATTACTTGGCTTCCATGTAAAGGGGAGGACCCTGCATCTATCTCAGAGGGGAAAAGCAGTGACTTGGCCATCACGAAGGCCATGAAGAAGAAGTATAAACTAGAAAAGTAGAAGAGGGTCTATGCCATATCTAGCATCAATGACAAAGTAGTAAGAGTGGCGACCCAAATACTGGAAGGTAAGGTTATGCGCAAGTGTCGCATGGATGAGGTACCCGCACCGATGGTAGCACTTGTTGAGCAGTGTGCAGAGGGGGTCTAGTTTAACTGGTCTGAGTTCCTCTGCAAGGAATTCTTGGAGAATTTCCGCGAGGCTCAGGAACAAGGCAAAATGTTCCACTATGCATGGCTTCTACTATCCACAGTGCTCGTGGTAGGGGAATTCACATTTCCTTTTGAGTCTTTTACTCCCACCAGACTAATGTTGTTCCTTCTAGCCTTAATGAAGCCAACTGGATATTTATGTCATCTTATTGAAGGTTCCAAATTTTTCAATAAACCTCCAATTGTCAAATCCAATTATCTAACTTTTCTGCATTTACCTCACCATTGTACATGGGAAGTTCAAAATTAATGTCCAATTTGAGTAAGGGAGTTTTTTCTCTTGGGGTTTTTGAATGAGTATGAACAGTTTTTGTGGTGGAAGTGGAAGATGATGTTGTTTGTGATGATGAGGATGATGAAGATGATGAGGAAGATGATGAAGATGGTGGAGATGGAGGAGCCTTTCCTCAATTACCCTTTGAATCCTTATTTTTATATTTTTTATCTTCTGAGCTTCCCTCTTCATGTGGGGACTTGGAACTCTCCCCAGCCATTCTAGTATTCATCTCTTCATAAAGAACTCTAACCATGTCAGTTAAGTCATAGAAATCTTTCTTGTATGCTTCTTCTTTGAAAAGACCTTCAATCTCTCCTGCTCCATACATGATGGTTTTGGATTCAAGCTCAACTTCTAGTACTGCTTGTACCTCCTCAATCTTAATTGAAGGTAAAACTTGAGGTGCTACAAGTGCAGCTAGGATTGAAACTTTGGGTGGAGATTGTGGCCTTGTGGCTCTCCTTCTAGCAATTACCTCAGGATTTGCAACCAATAGTTTCCCTTATCCTCTCTACAACTTTAAACTTGTAATCATCACAAATTTGCAACCATTAAAACTCTACTTGCACAAAACTCAAGCAATCAAGCAAATAAACTTTGATGCGATACCAACTTGATCTGTTGTTGAATGTTAGTTTTGTTGTGCTAAGTTCAACTTCAGAATTAAAAACAATTTCTCATCATTTTCTTTATGTGTGTAGGTTTCCTTTATGGTGTTTGTGAATGTAACAGGTAAATTTCTCAAGTTTTATGTCAAATTCATGAGAAAATAGTATTTAAATGAAGTGTTGAATAGCAGCAAAAAAATATATAGAAAACCATCAAAATGAACACTTAACATATTGTTTTGATAAAGGAGATCACCCCTCTTAGGCTACATCTCCTTGGTCTAGCTTCCATGGCTTAGGCCTCTGTGTTAGCTCAAAATGGAAAAAAAATGTTGTTTACATTGCTCTATTGCTCCTGAAAAATGCTTCAATGTGCTAAAAACATCAAATTCATCTAGGAATGATTTGTTCTAAGCCCAAATTGGCCGAAAATTGCAAAAGTTATGGCTTCTTCAGTTTCTCCTAGAAAATCTCCATTAAACCTGGAGAAACTCCGGCTAACTCTACCAATTTTGGAGAAAATCCCAAATTTATTGGACTGCCAAAAATACCACCAACTTAACTATAGGCTAATTAATGGATAAGTATGGGTTTAATTGATGTTTATTCCTAATTAGTGCATTAAGCGCATAGTTATGCTAACCGTTGGGCGTTGGTTTAGTGGTGGTGGTCACATGTGAGGGGGATGGCCCTCTCCTCCCCCAACTTTCATCTTATATCACATCAAATACAATTTGTAACCATATACTATTAATAACCAATGGCACGGTGTA
Organism: Pinus taeda; assembly: GCA_000404065.3. Lineage (NCBI taxonomy): Eukaryota > Viridiplantae > Streptophyta > Pinopsida > Pinales > Pinaceae > Pinus > Pinus taeda. The sequence goes on from APFE030680136.1 coordinate 34,336, forward strand.
GTGGTAAGACTCTAGGCTTGTGAAGGTGAGGTCGTGGATTCGACTCCGTCGACCTACCCATATAAATTTTCCATTTCTCGCTGATGCCTAGGCCTTTGGGGAGGGACACATGGAGGCCTCCAGGCTTGCCACATGTATCCTCTTCATTGGTCCTTCCTTGTCTAATAAAATCAAGCCAGCTCATCGAATGCACCACTTGGGGTGACCCAACTGACCGTTGACCAAACTTTGACCTGCACAGTAACCTTCCATGTTAGCAATACGGACTACTAACTCTGTAAGGACTATACCTTTTTTTTCAAATTCCTTTATTTGGCATAATGTGATATCTTCCTCATACGAGCTCCATTTTGAATGAAACTAATTGCGTTGGGATTGTATCACTGATGAGCCTCAATATTGCAATAAGAATGTTGCAACTCCCAAGGCTACCGACTTTAATTATCAACCCAAGTTTCATACAAACTTAAGAGGAATTGGCACTATATGTGTAGCATATGATGTGTCCTTGCTTTGCTGTCATGATGAAATGGAGTGCATGTAATGAAGCCAAATCCTAAACTAATTGCAGAAATTGAAATGTTCAAAATGGAACCTTAACATATTGCAAGAAATAAAGTACAAGGAAAGAGACCGAAATCAAATGCTAAAACACACCATTTTCTAACTAAACACTAAGAGGATTTTCTTCAAAAGAATGCTGAGTTAAAATGTATGCAATATTATTGTCCTAAGCATGCAAATTCAAACCATCAAACCTTCTACTGTTGTGCATGTAAATGAATAAAATAAATATGTTTTTCTTTTTGTCTTTTTTTCATGTGAAAGTGTGAAAGCTAATCTCTTTTGATGATGTGGCAGGTGGCTTGGAGATGATGGTGGATGGTTGGAAGGCTTGGGAGACCCTTAGGTGACCTTGTGTGGCTTCCTGGAGGTTTTCCCTCAATTCGGCCTCAAAACAGGCCACTACAGGAAAACCTATAGGATGTATTAAAAACCTACAGGATCCCCCGAAAACATACAGGATACAACTGAGAGAAAAATGATGGGTGTTGGAGGTGATGGAAGGCTTAGGGAAGGTGGTTGGTGGATGGAATGGAGTGATAAAATTCCTAGGATCACTCAGAACTCAAAACCAAAGTTGGGAGATGAATGGATTTGCTCAAAAAACTTGGAGAAGTTTTCTTGTGAAATGATGAAATTGGTGAGGGTTTAATGACTAAGAAAATCAAATCCAAATTGGATGGGACAAATTTTCTTATTAACTAGGATGTCTTAGGTCCCTATGTAGAAATTTCTACAAATCAACTATCTCTGATACCATGTAGAATTTTTCTACAGATCAGTTACCTCTGATACCATGTAGAAATTCCCATTGTAGATCACTTGATAATGCAATATACTAAATCAAAATACAAGATCTACTTCTACAACAAACTTTGCAGAAGCTTAATTGAATTGAGCAAGATCAATGAGAACACATATAACTAAGAATGAGAAACCAATCACACATAACACAGAAGAAATAACCCGGGGAAAGCCTCAGCCTAAAACCCCAATCTCTGTAGTATCATACAAGTGGAAATATGTTCAAGTTACAAAAATAATAACCTCTTAAGCTATCCTGCTCTCTCTGCAATCAAACAATACTGCTCATAGACAGTCAAAGGCTCTCACAACCTTCTCCTCTACCCTCCAAGCCTCCTATTTCCTTGCACAGTTTTTCCTGGGGTCCAGTGCTTCCACTTTTGTGAATTCCCACCTCACACTGCTTACTTGGCTCAGAAATAACTGCACAAACCTGAAGGAGATAATTCCTTCTGCATGGATGAGTTTCCTTTATAGGAAAATTCCTCCAACTGATAGTATAATATCCCTTCCTTTAATCTCAACTAGGTCTTTCTCTGAACTGACATGCATTGGTTATTTATGAGATAATATTCAGTTATCTGGAGAACGCTAGTTACATGCATGCATGCATTAACTAACTAAACTCATAATTAATTCTACAAACTGTTAGAACTAATCTAATTGGACTTAACTCAGTTAAATGAGCTAAATAATTACAACCCATCCTTATCTCTTTAACTGAGAGATAAATTATTCAATTAATGGGATAATTGTTGCATGTCCTCACATAGACTTCTTGTTTGATTTTCTCCAACTAATTAACTTAAGATGAATTAATTAATTATTTTACAAACAACTGCTAAGATAAAATTCGAATTTTACTTCTCAATTTTAGTTCATGGACTAACTAAAATTGGAATCCATCCCGAAATGCTATTTATAACAATGCTATTTTGAGCACTTCCTTTTTTCATTCCTTGTTGCTATGTCCAACACTAGTACCCGAACTGCTATTTATAGCAATGATATTTTTAGCACTTCTATTTTTAGCATTTCTTGTTGCCATATTCAACACTCCCTCTCAACAAGAAAGACATTCAACTTGCACCCGATCCTGAACCTTTGGAATGTTCTGCATGCAACACTTCTCCCAAGTGTTGTTGCTCTAGCAACTCTAGAAACAAAAAACTCCCAACTGACCTTCCTGTTGGGCTAGAAACATCCTCTGATGCTGAAGCTCCATCTGCTGTTGACAAGTGCTCCCTCTCTAACCCCTAATCTGTTGCAACACTCCATGCATCTCGCACCATTGCACACCTCTCTGTGCCATCCTGCACTGGTGCAACACTCCTATGCCTCTTGCATTGTTGCAGCTTGCTAGCTCTGCACTGTCTTGGGATTCCTGCACTATAGCTCTCTCTGTCACTCCATCTACATCTGTCTCTACCCACTCAACTAGTCTTGCCACTCCTCATCGGGGCTCCCATAGCAAGGTCTAATCAAAGAGGTTGGGTACCTCAATGATCCTGCCCCTATTCCAACCTTATTGGGACTGTCACTCCACATCGCCCCACCTCACACCTGGAGGTATGGTTGCATGTGATCCCTCTACCCACTTGGCTTGAAATTTCCCCCTACTGGAGGTCTCTGCATGAGTGGATTCCTCCACTCAGTCTCCTCTCAGCTTCTCCAGTTGTCGCTACTCCACAACCTTCTGAAGCTGCTTCACCAATTGTGGCTCCTCCACAATTGTCTAAGACTTCTTCTTGTGTTGCATGTTGAGAGGTAATGTACTCTCTCTCTCAACCACCAAGTATCTAACCTTTGCCTTGCTCCTCAAGGCTTTGCATGCATCTTGTACCTCAAGTGCACACAGGTTCTTGGCTAGCACACCAATCTGTTTCATCTTTCTCGCCGTCACAAAATTTTCTGGAAACAAAATTGATGTTAATCCAACAATATCTCCCTCATCCAAACTCTGATTCAATTGATTTTTTTTTTGAATTTGGGTCTTTTTTTGCAAGGAATCTAGATCTACTATTTTTTTCTAGAAATTTTGTACAAAAAGTTTCATATCTGCTCTGCAAACTCGCAGCCCAATATTTTTTTTTTACTTTGAATTCTCTTCTTCGTATACTGTTCACTGCTCCGATAAACTTGGCTCCGATACCATGTAGAAATTTCTACAAGTTAGCCAACTCCAATACCATGTAGAATTTTTCTACAGATCAGCTACCTCTGACACCATGTAGAAATTTTCACTGTAGATCACCTGATAATGCAATATACTAAAGAAAAATACAAGATCTACTTATACAACAAACTTTGCGGAAGCTTAATCGATTTGAGAAAGATCAATGAGAACACATATAACTAAGAACGAGAAATCAATCACACATAACACAGAAGAAATAACCCAAAAATAACCCAGGGAAAGCCTTAGCCGAAAACCCCAATCTCTGTATTATCATACAAGTGGAAATATGTTCAAGTTACAAAAAGGAATCAGTTGTCAAGCTATCGTGCTTTCTCTGCAATAAAAAAATACTACTCATAGATAGTCAAAGGCTCTCACAACCTTCTCCTCTACCCTCCAAGCCTCCTATTTCCTTGTGCAGTTTTTCCTGGGATCTAGTGCTTCCACTTGTGTGAATTCCCACCTCACACTGCTCACTTGGCTCAGAAATAACTGCACAAACCTGAAGGAGATAATTCCTTCTGCATGGATGAGTTTCCTTTATAGGAAAATTCCTCCAACTGATAGTATACTATCCCTTCCTTTAATCTCAACTGGGTCTTTCTCTGAACTGACATGCATTGGTCATTTATGAATATTCAGTTATCTGGAGAACATTAGTTACATGCATGCATGCATTAATTGACTGAACTCACAATTAATTCTACTGTTAGAACTAATCTAACTGGACTTAACTCAGTTAACTAAGCTAACTAGTTACAACTCAAATTGCAACTCATCCTTATCTCTTTATCTGAGGGATAAATTCCTCAATCAATGGGATAATTGTTGCATGTTCTCACATAGACTTCATGTTTGATTTTCTCCAACTAATTAACTCAAGATGAATTAATTAATTATTTTACAAACAGCTGCTAAGATAAAATTTGAATTTTACTTCTCAAGTTTAGTTCAAGGACTAACTAAAATTGGAATCCATCCTGAAATGCTATTTATAGCAATGCTATTTTTAGCACTTCCATTTTTCATTCCATGTTTCTATGTCCAACACTGGTACTCGAACTGTTATTTATAGCAGTGCTATTTTTAGCACTTCTATTTTTAGCATTTCTTGTTGCCATTTTCAACACATTATTCCAAGTGGAATCACTCAAAAATACCTTTGTTAACCCATCCAAAAAAAATAAAAAACATTACTAGTCGAAAATCTAGAAATTCGAGAACTAATGAGCTAGTAAATCTAAAAAATGCCTAAACAAATCAAGTGCAAATGAAATGGGGTATTTTTTTTTATTAACTATAATGTTTTTCTGATCTAATTCAAGTGGAACCAACACAATTGAAACTTGTTAGCATACTCTAAAAATAGCAGAAATTTATTGTTCTTTGCTAAAAAGGAGGTCCAACATTCCAGATTTGGGAATAAGAAGACTAATCCAAGAAGCTCAATGATTACTATGAAATTCCAAAGCATTTCCAAGGATGAAATAATGCTTGTGATCCTGCAAAAGAACTTACATCAACCATTTAACTCAATCCCACAACAAGAAATCATTAATACTAAATGAAGAAATAGAAAGAAATAAAAACTAGAGATGCATGTGAATAAGAAGTGAAAAGAAGGGAAAAAAAATGATACAAAAGGGCTTTGAGGTTCTTGGGATGGCCAAGCCTAAGGAAACTCAAAGACCTATGGAGGAGAACAAGATTTAGAAGTTTAACATGACAACAATATTCATTATTTTCATCAATATAATTACATCCATGCAAGAAAATACAATGGAGCTGCAGAAATACGAGTTCTTTCCACAAGAAAACTAATGAAAATATATCCCTAGATGCAAATTTGACTTGGTACTTATAAAAAGTGATTAGGAATCATTCCCCATGAATGGAGGAATCTTTCCCCACCAAAATCCATTGATTAGTGGATTTGGTCCCTTGATTAGTGGATCAAGTCTCATGATTAGTGGAACACATTCCTAGATTTCCTCAATCATTGGAGTTCCATAATCTATGCCATAATTCCATAATATTTTTTTGATTTACTATTTATTATTGATCCTCCTGTAGTAGGGAACAAGTCCCTAAATTATCTCCTCCTCTAAATCTTCATAATTTGCCCAATATTCTCATAATATTCCACAAAATAAATAATATTAGGCACAAATATCCAATTATTCATAAAACTTCCTAATGAATATATTAAAGTTAAATATAAATTATCTAATGTAGAAAGAGAGGTTTAATGTGCTGAAGGATGGTCATAGGCAATAATTTATGTTTTAATTTAGAGGCATGGGCCTTAATTTATGTCTAATTTAGAGGCTCATCATACCCCTTTGCTGAAAGTGTTGCTCATCCCATTAGCAACTTAGTGACCTCATTGTGCCTCATCCATGGATCTGGTGGCCTCTCTCTTGTGCATTAAGAATATTGGTTGCAAGTTCTGCAAGGACAAGCCCAAAAACATATTTGTGCAAAGAAAAATCATTGTTTCTTGAGACCATTAGCTTGCCGCCTTCTTCTCTCTTGTGGCCTAAATGACTACCTAATGGCCTTGGAGTTCTCTGAAAAAATTCTACCATATTGGTTTAGCATAATTTGTTCATTTATTCCTTCTTGTAGTATCAATAGCCTTCCTGTAGTAGTCATTCCTTATTCCTTCAAAGTCTTCTAACTGTACGGGAGTGATAAGAAATTATGAAGAGGGATTGGATGATGATGCTAAGGCTCAAAGGGAGTAGTGTAGGTTTGTGCAAATGGAGAGGATGCACTTGTTTTTTTTTCAAGAATGAAATGGGATGGATGAATGATGGATAGATAGTGCATATGAAACAGATGGAGGGCTTGGAGTGTTGTGGTGACTTGGCTTTTGCAAAAAAATTCTTCTTTTAACTGTTGTCCTCATTCCTTGAAATCATCACCCTTCATAATTTGAATTTTTAACATTGCATGGGTGAAGGAGTGAGCTACAATTAACTAGTTGAAGGTGCCTGAGACTCCTGAACCATCCTTAGCTTATAAAACCTCATCTCTCAAGCATTGGCAATAAATTTCTAACTATAATATGTAGAAATTTTGAATAATTTAACACATATTCAATGGAGATTATCCCGATCATGTACTATTGCGGAAAGCATACACAATACATAAGCTCCTCTACGTTGATCATCAATATAGCAGCATCAATAACAATAAAACATCAAGAGCATTCACACATTAACACAGTATGTATCCCGGGGAAAGCATCCCGCTAAAAACCCCAACTATCTGTATATTAATGATTGAGTCATGTAACATTACACAGCATAATACTTCTCACAAGTATCTCCACCTCTGTTACACACAATACAGCTCAGATCTGAATCAATCTCTAGCTCAAATCTCCTCCGCTGCTTGCCTGCCTCCTCTGCTCAATCCTAAGAACTGATGATAATTCCAAGTCAACCACGTATTTCCTTGGCTAAATCACGTGAGCACAAGCTACAATGTGGGCAAACTCATTGGCATACTCAATCCCTTGACTTGTGCAAGATCTGGTGCACAACTATAGTCACAACTGATAGCAATCTGATTCTCTAACACCTGTCCCTGCTGAACTGAACATGCACTGACATGCAACTGAGTTAACTGATGTATTCATTAGTTGTATTATGAGTTAATAACTTGTGAATTTATTAATAACTAATTCACCCAACTCATCTCTAGTCTATTTGCCAGTTAGACTAAATACAACCAGTTTAACAAAGCTAAACTGAACACAACTCCATCAACTGCACCTCCAGTCCACTAAACTCAACTCACTTGAGTTCTAACTGAAGCCCTGCATGCAAATATTAGTCATCCCATAGGTAACCACGTATTTCCTTCTGGGATATGCATGTACAACATCCGTAGCTCATCCTGAAGTGCTCCAAGAGAATAAGACAAAGTTTATAATCTAAATATTATTATGAGCTAATAATATTTGACTGTTCTATATTTAGACTGAGCAATCACTCCGCTGTGGTGTCACTCCGTTGTGGTCTAAAAATAGAAGTCCATCTATTTTTCCAACTTGATCAATCATCCATAAACAACAACCTACAATCCATAGACATGATCCATATGTCTAAGAATAGACATAGTCTAAAAATAGACTTGCACCAAAATTAGCCTGCGGTCCCACTTAGTGAAGGTGACTCCTTTCCACTAAGCTCCATCATCTTGTTTCATTCTCAACAAGCATTTCTTGTTGCACACTTTTCAACATAATATGCTCAAGAAAAGAGGTCAAGAATATTGCATACTTGTACCTACTTGATCGTTGTTGGAGAGACATGCATGCTGCTGCTGTGTTGATGTTGATGTGCAGGTGCTGGATGTTGATGCTGATGATGCTGATGTTGCTTCTAATCTTTGGAGGATCTTATTTGACCATTGGATATCCATGCTGAAGTTGACTTCAAATCTCTTGCTACTTCATCATCATATCCCCTCAATTTTTCAAAGAAACCCATCCAATTGTGCCTTGTGAATATCTCTAGTACAGGACGGTGTTGATGAATCCTCATTGTGTTGATGGGTTCCCCCTGTCATTTTCTTTGTGGATGGAGGTTTGTATAGGTATGATACCAAATTTAAAAATTTTGTGTATACAATTCCCTTATGTTGCAATCACTTTCAACAAACTAGAAGGGTTTTTTATGTTCCTTTCACTTGGAAAAATGTGTGGAAATGTAGAGCCTACCTCCTTAACACTGCTTGATGAAGCTAACCTCTATTTTTCCCTTTTAAATCTACTCACTGCCAATCCTGTAGATGTTGTTCTATATCCTGTAGGATCTCAGGGAATCCTGTAGGTTTTCAGGACAATGACTTGTGTTGTCCATATCTCCCAAATAGTAGAATGGATTCACCTGAAACTTTCTGAGCATGTTGTTGAACCTCAGAATTACCTTCTCCTTGACATTGTTTTCATTTTTTTCTCTCATTTTATCATAAGACTACAAATCCAATCAATGATAAATGTTAGATTTTTCTTAGGAAAGCATTAAAATGATTGCCATATTATATTTTCATGTTCTTGCTATTTTAATAGATTTTTGCAAATTAGCTACAGAATGCAACCTATTCTGCAGCTAACTGTGGATTCCATAGCTACTCTCATGGTTTGGCAAGTTACAGGTGTCAAATGAAGAACTGGGCCACATGGGAATTTCTAGAATCATCTCCACATGGATTCTATCCTATTCGCTCGGTCCAGATCGACAGAAAAGCGTGCCTAAAGTCAAGGTCAAAGATGGAGTCAAATACATTATCTAGAAGTAGTGGGACTCTTGATTTTCTCTTTCATAGCTAATCAAGAGTCTAACAGTTCTGTTGAAGAGTTAATTCGAATTAAGCCACATGTAGCTGATAAGAAGTTAAACAGTCCTATTACAATTCGAATTAAACCACTTGTAACAATTCCCATAAACAATCATGTTAGAGTTAATTCGAATTAACCACCTGTAGCAAGTTTTTCTCTTGAATAGTTATGTTATTTTCCTATAAATATCGGTTGCATGAAACCAAGAAGTAGTTAGAAGCTAGAAGGAATTACAGGCTTTTTGTTGATACTCTGTATTCAGACTTCATTTTGTTCATAATACAGTCTTCGTTTTGTTAATGGTGGTTTAAAGTGCATCTTTAACTAGCTAGCATTCAACCACATTAGTTGCAGAGGGGCCTTGCATTGAAGGAGGTTTTTCGCTTGTTATTTTCGGTTTAATTCCTATTACTATGTTTTCCACAAGTATGTTTTCTCTAATTTAGAATGATGTTTCATTTCAGTTTGTAACCAATAGTGTAAGGATAAAATCAGAACTGTGCAACCTTGTTCTTCTGAGATATTTTATGGAAAATTGATTGAATGAAGATTGAAGTAATAAGAATACATAGTTGCTTAGTTTTCTTACTGTTTTGTTACTCCTTTTCTTAACATAGAACTGTCAATTAGTTGTATTAATATATGTTCTCAAAACCATTTCAAAATGATGATGATTCTAACTTAAATGGTTAAATACCTAATTTATGCAGTGATTGAATTTACTCAGTACATTGTTAGTTGTACATGCTTTTACATTTTCTTTTCTACTTTCAGGTGCTTACTTAGTTGCATCACTTGACATTTCAAAAACTCATTTCAAGGAGATTGATTCCATCATATTCCAAAATTGAACGGTCGAATGCTTAAATGTATGAAATTACTGAGTTACCTTCTGCATCAATATCACTTATGGTTTTAAGAACTAGACCCATGGATTAGGACTAATGATAAGATAAGATATATGTTATGTTTTCTTATTAGATTCTAACTAGTTAACAGTTCTTGGTCCATTTTTAGGAGATTAGACTAACTTAGGAAACTTTCCTTTCCTTTAAAATTCATTAGATCCATTTAAATATCTCATAGATTGTATATTCTTAGACATCAAAGAACATAAACCCCCAAAACTAACATAAAAATACAAAACAATGAAGTAATAGAAAAGTTAACTAAGCACATATAGTGCATCACACTTCATCAGTCTACAAACCTCTGTTGATAATTAATGCAAGCAATTTAGGACACTAAATTGACTAAATACATGTTTCCATCATCATTATGCACCTCCCCATAAAACAAATTTGTCAATGGATGGACGGATCTCGAGAAAAATTAAAAATGGCTGAAGGTGATGGAGGTTGATTTCTTGGAAACCGTGCACTAGAATTTGCTGAAATTTCTTGGGCATGTTACCATCATCCATATACATCTCCCCATGAAAAATCGTTTTAAATGGATGCACGGAAATCGATAAAACACAAAATGGTTGTAGGTGATGGAAACTTATTTCTCGAAAAATGTGCACTGGAATTTGTTGAAATTGCTTGACCATGTTACCATCATCCATATGCATCTCCCCCTAAAACAGCTTGGAAAATTGATGCAAGGTTTTCAAGTTATGGCAAAACCAAATTTCTACTCTATGTATTTTTGTATCTTGTAGTAAAACAAAGCATCGTGTAGTTTTTTAGGACAACAAGCAAATTGAATGGTAGAAGCTTGAGAATGATGGATGGATGGTGGAAATATATGAGGGTGATGGATTGGCATGGCCTTGGCCTTGTTGGAGCATTTGAGCAAAGGAGGAGAAAGTCAAAACCTGAATTCTTTTGACTAGGCTTGACCAATTTTCATTTTGGTACCAACTTATTCTTGTTACTTGCAGATGTTGGAGAGTACATGCATTCATCAAAGAGATGCATGGAGCAATGATTTATTTTATTTTTTTTCCTCTTTTTTTCTTCTAGGCCTACTAGCCACTTCAATGAGGTTTTCAACTAGTAGGTTTTCCTAGGCGCCTGAAAGGAGGTTTTCACCTAGGATATTTTCTTTTTTTTTTTTTCCCTTTTTTTTTTCTTTTCTCCCAACCCATTGACCCGCCTCATGGAGTTTTCAATCGATTGAGCCAATCTGAGGGCACCTCAAAGGGTTTTCCCTAAGATTTTTTTATTATTTATTATTTGTATTTATTATTTATTTATTTTATTTTAATTTATTTATTTTTTCCTACCCTACTCTACTAGGAAAACAAAATCACTTTCAAGTATAAAAATACTTCCAATGGAGCCATGTGCACATCAAGATGACAGACAAAATTATGTGGAGGCTTGAAATGTATGCTTTGACATGTACCTAGGTTTGAAAGATCAAATGATTTGACTTTGATGATATCAAGCACATTTGAAGAAGAGGGTATTGATGCAACTTAATGACTGCCTAGAACCATATTTCAATATAGTTGTGATGCCCCTGGTCCACTTGCTGATTTGGATCATCTTAGATGTCTTCTTCTTCCATGACCTTAAAATCTTCCTCTTTTTGTTGATTGTTCTCTTGAACACATGGAGGACTTGATGGTAACCATGAGGGAGCTTTCTTAATATCTAATTTTATTGTCTTCTCTTGATCAAGTGCAACCCATGATTCTTTTATCTTCTCTTTCAAATCTTCTTTCTCTACATGTTGTCCCTCAATGGCATCAAGATAATCACTTTTTTGTAATAATATTCCTGAGCTATGGTGAATATCATTGAGCTCAAGAGGAGATGTTTGGAAGTGTTGTACCTCGGCATTGTAAGTGGGCTAAACTACTTCAATGTGTGGGTTTGGAAATGGTGGTACATGTAGTTGAGTGGGAGTGTATATTTGAGATGGATGTGGATGGGGTTGTGTTTGTGGTGGAGGTGGATGGTAAGGATAACATGGAGTTTGGTATGGAGGATATTGAGGAAAATACTGAGGATATTGTGGATGGCTCCCATAAGTTCCTTGCTAGCCTTGTTGCCAAGATTGGTTTTGGGGTTGAGATGGTCAATGTTGCCAAGGAAAGGGTGTGTTCCAATTACTTTGAGGTGGATGTGCATAAGCTTGAAATTGTGAATTAGGCTCTTGCATCATATCAGGTTGAATAGGCTATCATGGTCCTCTTGGAGCTACATAAAATTGTTGCATTGGAAATTGACTTGCTTCATTGTCCTCTTGGTGAACTTCCTTCAACCTTGGTGGAGCAACATTTAACATCATGTGATTCTGCATGGACAACACAAACAACTTATTTTTTTTCTCATTTTTTATTCTTAACATTTCTACTTTTTCGGTTAGATTGCTAAGAATTTATGTTTTAAATTCATCAAACATTTTTTTTAAGTTTAGCTTAACTTACCGATCTTGATGTTGATTGACTTACTCTTGCATTTCCTCTTGATATGTGTTTTCATGTTGCACAAATTTCTTCAAATGATGATTGATATACATCACATCTACTCATGAGATCAATAATATCAATCCACTCATCCCTAATTTTTCTAAGTAAGAGGGTTTTTAGTGTGTCAGATCCTAAATGATGTAGTTTTCCCCTCTTAACATTGTACATGAACCTCTCTATTAGATCCTCAAGACTCTCATATTCTATTTGATTCATTCTAAAGATTTCTTCTTTAAGATCATGATCTTTATATTTTTCTATAAATATCTTTTGCATATCATTCCATGATCTTATTGAATTAGAAACTAAACCCATGAACCATTTAAGATCTATTAGACACACACATGGCAACAACAGAATATTAAAGATAAACATGTGAGTACATCTATTATTTGACAATGATATACATTTATAGTACATTGGTGTGACCGTTGGGTTCCACATCCCTAGGCCTCTTGGACTTCCTTTAGTCTATTCGGCTTCCACACCAACCCTTAGAGGATTAGGTGTCCAACACTCCCCCCCTTAATCTGAAGGGTTATGTATGAGTCCAAGAACAAAGCTGTAATACAAAATGTGTAAAAAATGCATGGTAGCACTAGGCTGAATGTGCTCTCTGAAATGTTGCTATAAAGGGTGATGGTTTAAGGATGACCACCAACACTGGAACGCTTAGTGCAGTTCCCAGAACTCTTCCAAGTCTGGTATGAAGCTCAGGTCTTCTACTAGAGGAAGTGCTCCTGATTTTTTGAAGAGGGAAACCTTCAACCATGAAAGGGAGGTCTCACCCCGCATAAAAGGGAGAACCTCAGCTTGAAAAGGGAGGTCTCAACTTGTGAAGGTTTAAGGATTACCACCAACTCTGGAATGCTTAATGCAATTCTTGGAACTCTTCCAAAAATGGCAAGAAGATGAAGTCTTCTACTAGAGGAAGTGTCCCCTATTCGTTGAAGAGGCATCACCAACTAAAGGCATGCTCAGGGGCATCTTTGTCTCTAGCTACAACTCTGAATCTTGTATGGAAGGTTGTGGCTCAAGCTCGCTTAATGTGGCTTTGAAGCTTCTAGATGACCATGATTTCCCCCCCTGTCGGATAAAAGGTGAGAAGATGAAGAAATCTCAACTGAAAGACTTTTCAATATTTGAGAACAAATCCTATTGTATGAGCGAAATATCTTCTTGGCTGTAGAAGCCCATTGCCAAGAAGCGATCCATCCAAGATGAATCTTTGTTCTTGTAGGATGTTTGTTTCTGAAGCATCTGTTTCAAGAATGACTGGTTTTATGACAGTGCTTACATGGATGAAGATCAAAACAATGATCTTTCATACGGCCAACTTGGTCATAGTGTTGGTATTTCACAATCTATTGTTGTTGCTGTTGTTGTGGAGGAGGGGCAGAATCTGGAACAGCTGAAGGTGAATTGTCATGAAGTAATCCAACACTCTGAAACTGGATGGGATTTGAGTAATCTGGAATATGAAAGGACACGTCCTTGTCATATCCAAGACCTGTTCTGTGCTTGTTATGGACAAGATCTTCCCAAGGTTTGATGATTGGCTTAGGAAGTGTACGCTGGACTTCTAAATCTGCATTCACATATGTGCTTGAATCAGCCTCAACTTTACTGTCTTGATTAGTTTCTGCATGTTGATGGGAGTCAATTTCTGACTCAAAAGGAGAATTGTTCTGAACATAAACAAGTTCAGAATCATGATTATACTTCTGTAACTCCTCTTGCTGTAGCTGTGATTCAAGTTACAAAAACTTAATTTTGTCATGTGCATTTTGCAAACAAGTCTGGATTTATGAGAGAAAGTCTTTGCTGATTCGAATGGTGTCATCAGTAGTAAATTGTATCAAAGTCTTCAATAACTTTAATACTTCATAAATTCGAGTCATTTTTTTTTAGACAAGTCAAATTTAAAATTAAAGTGTGTCAATTTGTATTGAAAATACACCATCAATAAGATAATTAATTAGTTTATATTGTCTGTATGAATCAAATCTCTCTTCCCATCAGGAAAGTACAGATAAGGCAACCCAACAAATCTATGCTATCAAAAACCCAACGATTAGAAAACGTTGAACTATATGAAGCAGAAAAGTGAATTCGATTCAGATTTGGAAATTTGTCAGTTCAATAAATTTCCTTCCCTGTCTGCGCATGAGTTGATATTGGTGGCTCTCCAACCAAATCTTTGGCCTGCTCACGTGCTTTTTCCTTTTTTTCTTGCATCAATTCGTTTGATTTTTCCACTGCAGTAGGTTTTTCTTTATCATCACCCTGTCGAATTGCCTCTGGATGTCTTGCGCAAGTGCAATGCTCTCCTTCCTTGAATCTTGTTACCATGCAGGACTCGATCTGTTGACCTTCAACTGTAGTGATTGATCTGCTTTTCAACTACTAGGAAGCATGTCTTGACTCTGTTGCTTAGAGACGTGAAGCAAAGGAAGCGATACACGCAACCTCTGTTAAATTCCCTTAATTGAAGCTACTTTTTCAAATAAAACTGGAGTTTGAAATTGGATACGATGTGGACAACCATTGCAACTTTCAAGGAAAATTATTTGCAACTTTCCTCAGATGTTAAGGGTACTACACCTCAGATGTTCAGGATACTACAGATGAGCTAGAGATTGGAGGAGGATCTGAGTGTAGGCCATCGGAAGGATCCGCTAAGTGAAAGCCCCTTCTTGCCAATGGAATTTCAAAATTTAGTCTTTGAGCATCACTAGACTTGGACACAGCGGTTTCTGTGTAAAGATCAATGGGATCACTGGTCTTGCAAGAGCAGGATCCGCGTGCTGTTCATGAAACTCTGGCACCCCACATTCAACCACGACACCGAGAAGTGTAAAATGCATCCATCAACCACGAATTCCATTGAAGACCAAGCTTATGCTATAATACATGTGACTCAAGAGGAGAACTGTAGCTATGCAAGCTCTGAAATTAGCCATGAATGCTCTCTCTTACACAAATCTAGCAGCCATCTTTTGGACATACTGTGGATGGAAGCCTTTAAATTCAAAAGTTCCAAAACTTGAATTTGTCAAGCCTTTTGATGGCTTTATTATGAGGCCTCTCAGTTTCACGAAGGCAAAGGCCATTGGTGAATCCTTGAATTTGGAACTACAACCTTCTATTGTTAAACTGATAGTTAAGGAATTTGAACTAGCGGGGGCAACTACAGTCATTCAGACGTCGGACATAGAAGATTTCCCCAAGGAACTAGAATCTTGTTGGCATTGCACGGAATGTAAATGATGCTTTCTTTGGTATCAAAGAGTCACTCCATGAGTTTTCCTAGTTAGCTAATATGGCAGGATTGAGTGTTGTTGGTTCTACATATCAAAAGTTCGGTAGTCCAAACCCTAGAACATATATTGGATCTGGTAAAGTTGGAGAGGTATTGGTTGCTATTATGTGGGGATGGTGTGCTTGATCTCACTAGTGAAACTACAGTTGCAATGGTAGTAGCCTCTATTGCCTTCACAATATTGAATGCAACGTATTCCTCTACCTTGTTACAACATGCAAAGCAATTATTTGCATTCGCGGACCAATATCGTGGGCTATATGATGAGAGTATAAACGTAGAAAAGAAGTACTATGCATCGAATGGATATTCGAGCGAGTTGCTATGGGCAGCATCGTCGTTATTTTAGGCAACATGAGAAGATATTTACATCAATTATGTGGTGAAATGATGAATATGCCCGCCATTCAAAACCTTATGAACAACCCCGATTTGATGCGAAACTTGGTTATGAGTAATCCACAGATGCCAGAAATTATTGACAAGAACCCAAACCTTGTGCACATACTCAATGATCCTGGCAATATTAGACAAAATTTTGATGGAACAAGGAATCCTGAACTCATGTGAGAGATGATGAGAAATACTGAAGGCTTTAACTTGCTCTTTCATATGTATGAAACAGTTCAAAAGCCATTTCTCAATGCGACAACAATAGAGGTGATAGTGTGAATGACTTGGGCTCTGTTTGGACAGTGTTATACTGGAGCAGATTCACATATGCTAAGGGAAGGTAGAGGGCCAAGCCAAGTGGGTTGGTGCCAACATATAGCCAGCGTATAGCCAATGGAGTGGTATGGTCGTGGAGTCGTATTGGAGCAGCGTTCAAAACGGGAGGCCTTTAAAGCAAAGCAGCATTACCATATATATCACAGTTACGATACCATATATATCGGGTATGGCAACCGGTGGGGAGAGCGCAGAAAAGGCTGAGCGTTTTGTATGCAGGTATCGAGAAATGACAGGAGTAGAGAAGGAAGCACTACAGAAACGTTCAAGTCAATGAATAAACTATCAAACCAGTGGAAGTGTCAATGTCAGAGCTGCCAGGCTTAGCCAGAATGGCAGATCTAATGAGTCGAAGAGCCTGAACAAAGAGGAGTTACACTATATAAAACTAATTTGAGCCCTGCGCTCTGACCGGTGTAGAGATTCTAGAAAGCGTATTAAGGTGGTTCACGAAATTCAAGGTATGGTATAACGTTTAACTCTCGACCAACTCATTCAACAACAGAGATTTGACAGATATGGAAGTCTATAATAGAGGCATAGGATTGACATGTGTAGAAAGGCCACAGAAAAACAATCTCACATAAACAAGTGGCTCATACTTGACTAGGGCAGGAGATCGCCCTCTCTGATACTATGTTAGACACACATATGGAAACAATAGAATATCAAATATAAACATGAGAGTACATCTATTATTTGACAATGATATACATTTATAGTACATTGGTGTGACCATTGGGTTCCACATCCCTAGGTCTCTTGGACTTCCTTAGTCTATTCGGCTTCCACACCAACCCTTAGAAGATTAGGTGTCCAACAAGATCTCTATCCTTCAATGTTTCCAGAAACAATCTCATTTTTTGAGTTTTTAATAAGTAACCATAAGATCTACAAACAATTTCAAATTCAAAGAGAAAGGTTTTCGAATCCTCTGACCTTAGACCATGAAATTTTGGAAAAAAAGATGGAGGGATGTTCTTCATGTGCACACTACCATCAGTATATTGAATGGGAAATCCGAGAGGATCTTCCTCATTGTCATCATCTCCATCCATTTCTTCTACATTCTTTGTCATCTTCTTCTTCTACTTGCAAAAGTGAATAGTGATGTGGCTCTTACTGCACCACGTGATCAAATGGGGGGTGGGTTGGTGTTGGAGAAATTTTGTTTTTGTTTTTATGATTGAATGAAAACTATAATGCAATGCAGTTTTCTACTTTTGAAATTAAATATGCCAAATGCAAATATTTTTTTTACAAAAATTAAAAAGAACTGAATCAACTAGGAAAGAAAACAATGCATACTTTGACACCTCCCTAACAACGGTTCCAAAAAGTGATGAGTCTCGGTATTGCAACAAGAATGTTGCAACTCCCAAGGTTATTGATTTTAATTATCAACCCGGGGTTCATACAAACTTAAGAGGTATCGGCACTATATGTGCAGCATACGATGTGTCCTTCATATGTTGTAATTATGTAATGGAGTGCATGTACTGAAGCCAAAGATTAAACTAATTGCAGAAAATGAAATGTTTGAAATGGAACCTTAACCTATTGCAAGAAATAAAGTACAAGGAAAGAGACTGAAATCAAATGGTAAAACACACCATTTTCTAAGTAACTACTAAGAGGCTTTGATTCAAAATAATTCTAGGTTAACATTTATGCAATCCTAATGTCCTAAGCATGCATATTCAAACCATCAAACCTTCTATTATTGTGCATGTAAATGAATAAAATAAATATGTTTTACTTTTTGTCTTTTTTCATGTGAGAGTGTAAAAGCTAATCTCTTTTGGTGATGTGGCATGTGACTTGGAGATGATGGTGGATGGTTGGAAGGCTTGGGATACCCTTAGGTGACCTTGTGTGGCTTCCTAGAGGTTTTCCCTCAATTCAGCCTCAAAACAAACCACTACAGGAAAACCTACAGGATGTACTAAAAACCTACAGGATCCCCTGAAAACCTACAAGATACAGCTGAGAGAAAAAAGATGGGTGTTGGAGGTGATGGAAGGTGTAGAGAAGGTGTTTGGTGGATGGAATGGAGTGATAAAATGCCTAGGATCACTCAGAACTCAAAACCAAAGTTGGGAGATGAATGGATTTGCTCAAAAAGCTTGAAGAAGTTTCCTTGTGAAATGATGAAATTGGTGAGGGTTTAAGGACTAATAAAATCAAATCCAAATTGGATGGGACAATTTTTTTTATTAACTAGGATTTATTAGGTCCATATTCCAAGTGGAATCGCTTAAAATTACCTTTGTTAACCCCTGCAAAAAAATAAAAAAACATTACTAGTCGAAAATCTACGAATTCGAGAACTAGTGAGCTAGTAAATCTAAAAATGCCTAACCAAATCAAGTGCAAATGCAATGGGGTAATTTTTTTTTATGAATTATATTTTTTTTTATCTAATTCAAGTGGAACCAACTCGATTGAAGCTTGTTACCATGCTCTAAAAATAGTAGAAATTTATTGTTCTTTGCTAAAAAGGAGGTCCAACAACCTAGATTTGGGAATAAGAAGACTAATCCAAGCATCTCAATGATTAATATGAACTTCCAAAGCTTTTTCAAGATTAAATAATGCTTGTGATCCAAAAAAATAACTTACATCAACCATTTAACTCAATCCTACAACAAGAAATCATTAATACTAAATGAAGAAATAGAAAGCAATAAAAACTAGAGATGCATGTGAATAAGAAGTGAAAAGAATGAAAGAAAATGATACAAAAGGAATTTGAGGTTCCTGGGATGGCCAAGCCCAAGGAAACTAAGAGACCTATGGAGGAGAACAAGATTTAGAAGCTAAACATAACACCGATCTTCATTATTTTCATCAATAGAATTACATCCCTGCAAGAAAATACAATGGAGCTGCAGAAATATGATTTCTCTCCACAAGAACACTAATGAAAATCTATCCCTAGATGAAAATTCGACTTGGTACTTATAAAAAATTATTAGGAATCATTCCCCATGAATGGAGGAATCTTCCCCACCAAAATCCCTTGATTAGTGGATCTGGTCCCTTGATTAGTGGGTCTGGTCCCTTGATTAGTAGAACACATTACTAGATTTCCTCAATCATTGGAGTTCCACAATTTGTGCCATAATTACATAATATATTATTGATTTATTTTTTATTGTTGATCCTCCTATAGTAGGGAACAAGTCCCTAAATTATCTCCTCCTCCAAATCTTCATAATGTGCCCAATATTCTCATAATATTCCACAAAAATAAAATAATATTAGGCACAAATGTCCAATTATTCATAAACCTTCCTAATGAATATCTTAAAGTTAAAAATAAATTATCTAATGTAGAAAGAGAGGTTTAATGTGTTGAAGGATGGTCATAGGCCTTAATTTATGTTTTAATTTAGAGGCATGGGCCTTAATTTATGTCTAATTTAGAGGCCCATCAATTGTCGAGATGGACGCGTTCATTCAGGTTTTGAGCGATTCTGAGCACTTTGATTTTTGAGCTAAACAATGATCACCTGATCATTCCTATCCTTGGCTTCCTAATGGCCAAGATGCTTTTGAAAAAATAGAAAAATGAATGTTATGAAACAAGGTTTTACCTTGAAACTAATTCACATTATGTTTTAGCAAAAACATATAGGAATACAATAGAAAAGGCACCTCAATTTATAAGTATCAAATATATTGGATAAATATTATCTAGTTTTTCGTAGTTCTGTAGTCATTTTCTGATAAAATACCAAGGTGAAGAAGCTCAGTGCAACAACAGAAAACTCAAACTCAAGTGAGGGCACATCATTAGACCAATATGGAATCTAATCTTAGGAAATATATAACATTGAAATACACAGTCTTTCAATAACATATACAATAGTAGGGAGGGTTGAATGAATAAGCTCAATTTTAGCCTTCAAAGATAGTTTTCTAACAATTACATTCATGCAGAAATGAGGCCAACTTTTTATAGAAGTTGGGCCCACCAGAAAGTGCACCCTCTAAGGCTAAAATATTACTTTAACTCATTTTCTCTAGGAAATAAGAATAGTGCACCCTTTCCTTATTGGGGGTAAGGTTGAATTCAAAAATATCAATTTGGTGGGGCCCAATAAGAGAACATTGCATTGAGAATATTCCTTGTGGGGCCCTTAAAAGTGCACCCCCCTTTATCTTGATTTTCATATATTACGTGAAACGTGTGGAGTCCATGAGGGAAAAACTTATTCTCCTATATTAAGGTTTTTCAAGCATATGTTTTCATGCATATGATGGGGCCATTCAAAATTGTGTGCATTAGTTCTATATGCACTACATTACAAAAGTTTTGTGGATCCCATCATTGCTGCAACCCACCCCTCCCCCTCCACCCAACCCCCCATAACTAAAAAACCTATGCTTGAAATAAACCTTATAATATACATCATGTAAGGTAGGAGGAGGGGTTCCCCTTTCTTTTGACTTGGTGAACTTATCCCACATATGATGGATTTTCCATGTGGGCTCAATGTCAGGTGAGTGCTAACAGGCCTCAAGTTGTAGAAATTGATCATGTAAAATGAGATATCTATTCATTTCGACAGAGGGAACCTTGAGCAAGGTTTCCATGAACACTATGAAAATGGAAAGAATGTTAGGTGAATCTCAAAATAATATCATTGTCAACGAAATGCATTTTATAGGCATTGAGAAAAGGCCTATCATTTGTGCAAGGTTGAAAGTAATTGTAGATGACATCCAAAAACATTTTGATAGATGCTAGATCACAACCATCCATAGCATTTGTGATCTAGAATCCACAAGGATGTGAGCCTACAAGGAGCATATGCTTTTTCTCAAGGATTTTTATTGGTTCATGAAAGGTAAGATCCATGCTAAAACAAGGATGGGCATTTTTTCTAAAGAAGTTAGTGAATTCCATAATCAAATCTAGTGGGAAAGAGATGGAAATGATGTTAATCTACGCCAAGCATCACTTCCATCTATGGCCAATTCCAATTCATGAATTTGGTAAGAATTGCTAATTTATCTCTTAGAGAGTACCAATTTTTCTTCCAATGGAGATATAGGATTTCAGAATGTCAAATGATCCCTAATCCAATGGAGGAGGATGTAGTGAACTTTTACATTCAGATACCAAAAGCAGAATTTGAATCATCTAGTTATGGTTAAATGAAAACATAATCCACAACACCTTGGTAAGTAGGATGTTAGAAAATGGGGTTAGAAATCTATCATCAATATTTTGTATCAATCATATTCAATTTCAAAAGTGACTGATTATATGGAACTACAATAAATAACCATTATGCATGGGAAGATATTTAGTGTTCATGGTTTTGTGTTTAAACATTCGGTGTTTTGTTGAATTGTAGGATGATAAGGAATTTCCTAATGAGTAATTTCCTAAATGTGAATATTTAATATATTAGGTAATGATTTCCTGCCATGAAAACTACAAGCACAAAACTCAAACAACCTATGCGATTAAATAGTGCAATAACTCACTTTAAACTCATGCATTGAACATCCATGATTAAAAAGACTTAATTGAGCCCTTAGGAGGAAAACAAGAATTTAGTCGAACTATAAGGACTTCCAAATATAACTTTTGAGGCTAATCATGAAAAAATTCCACAAGCTTACAACATAGTTAGATCCCATAATGACGAGATTAAAATAAACAGATAGTTAACATGAGTAATGATGAACAATAGTGGGACAATATAAGGCAAATCATGGAGGATAGTGAAAAATTTTCAATGGAAGGTTACAACACAATGATATCATGGAAAAAAAAATAGCTTCGATGAATCGAAAGGGAAGATGACCACAAAAGCCCATAACTTCCTGTAAAGCCGTTGATATCCACTGAAGTAGAAATTTATAATTAGGATAAGTTTTGCATTAATTTTCTAGGCAACATGATTTTGAAGAAGCATGAAAGGGAGCCTCATGACTAAATAAGACCTTGTACTTTTGGCTTGTTTTAATGGATCAAGGATGATCTCATATGATTTGTCTATGATGAAAGAAGGAATTAAAATAAGTACTACCAAAAACAAAAAGTTTCCAAAAGTACAATTGGATGGATAATACACACTTATCATGCCAAGATCAATGTTTTGTCAATCAAATTAGGGGCATGGTACAAAGTTCTAAATGCTACTAGGGTATATAGCTCCCCAAAAGAGTGTTAAACATAGATATGACTTTTAAATTCCAGTAATACAATATAAAATGAATGTCATAAAACAATTGGCTTGCAATCGTACATCTATGAGATCTAGACAGATCAATGGATCACCTAATGCAACAAGGGAAACTATCCTTTTTATCCTTCAAATAAAATTGAAAAACACTTATGGCATGGATGCCTCATGCACATCCCTTGAGAGAACTGCAATTAAACTACAAGAACATAATTTAATTAATTAGAGGAAAATAATAAATACCAAACATATGGGATTTCTAAAAGAACATACGATTAATTAGAGCTTACAATCAATATTAAGCAAAGTTTGTCTAAACAACTGGATGGATAATAGGCTACTAC
The DNA here is from genome assembly GCA_000404065.3 of Pinus taeda. Taxonomy (NCBI): domain Eukaryota; kingdom Viridiplantae; phylum Streptophyta; class Pinopsida; order Pinales; family Pinaceae; genus Pinus; species Pinus taeda. The sequence goes on from APFE030680136.1 coordinate 57,261, forward strand.
GGTATAAAAATACCATCTTGTGGAGATTTTGTACCATCTCCTTGGGGCTCGATTTCTCGATTAATTCTTTCTTTGTCTCGTTAACCTAAAAATTGAACATAAAATGTATTACCGACACCATAAAAATTATGTGAATTTAATTCATTCACAATTTGAAGCAAAAAATCCATATGCATAATAATACCTGGGGTACCTATACATCAACAAGTTCATGAACTAGCAATTGTTCCACTGAGTTAAGTAATTCATCATTTAAAAATGATGAAAGCTACATAAGTTTGAATAAATATATAAGTAATTTTTGGAGACAAAATGTGTGTACAGTTCAACATATTAAATTTATATTTAACATGAATTATAGCTAATATTGTAAATGTGATTTTATATTTCATTAGTCGTATATTTCTAGAACATGCCTCAACAAGGCTCTGATTATCACAAGTCATGGATTGCTCCAAATAATCTCTACAATATGTTGCATATCTATCGAGTTTTGGTTTATCCATATCTCTCAGTACCTCATCTGGAACACTAAAAAATGGTGTAATTTTTTTTCTCACTCTCTAAACTCTACCTCTTCCCTAAGCCAACTGACATCACTCGAAAAACATCTTGAACAAGCTTCCTAATATTCTCCCTTCTGTGAGCTCTTGTGTTGGATGCAACAACAAACTCATCTCAAAGTGAAATAACTCTAGGTGGTCAAGGTGCTAAACGAGGTGCTCATGGCATAAATCCAACATCTCGCATAGCATCAAGTCATTCATATGTATGACATTTCCCAGCTCCATAGAACATGGATCTTGTATATGTATAATTGGGATCCATGTCATCTCAAAACTCGTCGTACAATATCCTCGCAAAATATTGTGGCACTTCATCATTATTGGCGAACCTCTTGTATGCGTATAAGAACTTCTAATAAAATAATGGTGCAATATTAGGGTCATTAAATTTTGCAACCTACATGCAATTTTTGTGTTTAGGTCGCAAGTCAAGCAATGAGAAGGGCATTTATTTAGTGATCTTGTATTTAACTTCTTTAAAAGAGTGTCTACCCATAGTTGATTCTCTCCTCCTACATACCGTGTAAAAAAAAACCTCGATCATCAGTCCAACCCCACAATACGCATCTATGAGATTTTCTAAACTGTGCAAAATTATTTGGAGACAATCTCTAGTAGGGCTAAAGGGATTGTTATTTCCTAGCTTATTTTGCAATCTCATGGAATGTATCTTCATTTCATCAATAGTAAGAGTGGAGATGTTTTCTTTCCAAGGCATCTCCTCAGGAACATCTCCAGGATGGGGATAGAGAGGTTCATAGTTTTCATTGTGGGCATACGGTTGTGCCCTATGACCTCTCCCACCATGATGATGTCCCGTGGGAGGACGATCAAAACATGTAACATGATAAATGTTCACATATTATTGAAATATAAATAAATATCTCTTGGACAACTCATATTTAAAAAATGTCTACATCTAAAATTACTTGTTCCACAAACTATCTCATTCTTTGAGTCTTCATTCAGAGGACGGTTGTCCCCTTCTGAGGAAACAAACTCAGAGCTATCATACCTTATACAAAACATTAAATTTTCAATCATGCATAAGTATGAGAGATGGGATAACTTTTAACATTGAACATATCTTGAACAATATTTATGTTCAGCTTTCACCTAAATGCTCTTGGATGAGTCATTGAGAATCAACATGTCCAACCTCACGCTCAGTTCATTCACCTATAGATGACGATATTTTTTATCATTAAATGTGTGTGAAAGAAGAAAGTATTCACATGTTAAATATTAAATTTATGTATTGTCTAGACTTGAACATGTTAACTAGAAATCAAATGTGTACATGCACCATGCACAATAGACCCCTCATAATCATTTCTACTCATGAGGGAAGCCCTGTCAATAGATCTATATCCGGGGCCTATACAATTTACATCAAATTTTCAATCACAATTATGATACATGTGCGATATATTTTCATGCATTAAACATCTCATTTCAATATTTATATTCAAAATTTACTAAACCAACTCTACCAGGTAGTTGGTTGTTTCTCAAAGGTGTAGTACTCAAATCATTATGCCAAACCTCAAGCTCAGCCCATATACCTATCAACAATGATATTTTTTCACATTAAACATGTGTCAAAGAAGATTATTCACATGTTAAACATTAAATTTATAACGCATCATTGAACATGTTTACTAGCAATCAAATGTGTACCTGTAGTACACCCAAGGGACCCCTTCGAATGAAATCTAATATGTTTGTTACAACCTAACACTGCTGCTCCCATGGAGAGGCCTTGCAAGGGTTCATTTGAGGGGTTGCTCAATGCCATTGTTCCTATATACAAGATGACTAGCTATTATTATTAATCTTAATTATTGACTTTTGGCAAGAATTAAAGTTTAAATATGGATTTAAATATTTTTATCATTTAGTATGAAATAATAACAATGCTAGAAAATGGTTTAATATGAATGTACCATCATTTAAAAAATTAGAAATGTGATATTGTCATAACATGTAGAGAGCATGGTTTTGTCCTTGACATATTTGACATATTTTTATGAAATAGATGAGTAAAATAAAATAAAGATCCAAGCTCATCATACCCCATAACTCAATGAAAATGTGAAGTTGGGTTACACTTTTTGCCTTTTCTTGAGAAAAAAATATCATTTTAAGAAGCTCTTCAACTTTCGACAAGCCAAAGAAATTATTCTGTTGAGAATTTCATTTTACAATAAAAGAAAACTTGTCAGAAATTTTATTAGCTTTCTATTGCTTATATTTTAGAATTTTTTTATTCACATTCGATATGTCAACTTAGCAATTGTTTGACTATGTGTTCTTTAAAAATCAAGGGATTCATAAAAGGTCATGTTTTTTGGCACTAGTGTATTCTTTGTTAACCTGGAGTTTTTGAAATAAAAAATGTGTTGCAACAATCTAGACATAATCTACTTCGATATGGTTATATTTACGAAACCAACTAATACACATTATAATTACTAGAATTTTTTGAATTGAACCAATATGAAAAAACTGCATATTTTGAAGATGTTTAACATAGTGTCATGTTTCTTAACATATTATTTAAAAACTAAAAATATAAAAACTGCCCATTAAAGAAGACGGACCAACGTAATGCACCATAAGTATTTTGGAAAATACAAAATTTTGATTTCACTCAATCATAATGACCTTCTGAAATTTTTCGCACACATTTTGTTAGAAAAATAATTAAAATTAGAAAATATCTATGAAATTCCATAAATTTTATATCTATTGAAAGTAGATTCAATTCTACAAATGCTTGTATTGGATTTGAACGTAAATTAACCATATTTGATGGAGTTTAACCATTCCGAAGTTGGATAAAGGTGATCAGAGTTGTAGGTTTTCTGCCACATGCCTTATGTAATGAAACATAATTGAAGTTTTTGTTCAACATAAATAACCCTAAGACCATAAGGAATCAATTGGGTGTAAACATATCTTGAATGAAAACCTCCTAGGGTTGTAACCAATTCGCATTTCATTTTCTGTTATCATTGTAAAGAAAGGTATCACTTCTCTAATCTAGAATAAGAAATTATAATAGTAGAAAATGAAACATGAGACTCAACAAATGCAAACCAATTCACTGATAGTGGTGGCATACATTTGGATTTAAATCATAAATATTAAAAATAAATATAGTTTTCATAATCATCTCCCTCCATCTATTATAGAAAAATTGCATGGAATTTCTAGTAGAGTTATTATAAATCTCATTAAATTCAACAACTTCACAAATTATTGCATGGGATGTGACATCTCTAATACAATTCTTAGAAAATTTATGATTATGTTTTCTAGTCATATTAGTCACTTTCCATCATTTTCCTCTTTTCTCTACATCCTATTCCTCTACTCTTGTGCTTTCGTACTCATCAAGTTGTAGAGATGAAGATAGATCTAGGTGTTTTTTAGAACTATAGGAAGACTCATCAACCATTAACTTATTCTTTATCTTTTCACTTCTCTTTACACCATAAAAGTTTCCACAACTATTGGTTCAAGCTATTGTTCATTAATGGAAGGAGACCCTACATGTTGTCCAATGATCTCCCTATCATCCTCATCAATTGTTGGTTCTAGATCCACCATACTAATGAATTTATCTTTATTCTCTACTAGGTAGCCTTGTGTGAACACCTCTTGAAACTTAACAAATGAAAACCAATTCATTGATAATAGTGGCATACATTTGGACTTAAAGCCTAAATATTGAGAAAAAAATGTATTTTTCTTAATCAACTCCCTCCATCTATTATTATTGCATGGAATTTCTAGTAGAGTTATTTTTTCCCCGTCGAAAAATCATAATTTTCATTGACTAAAGAAAATTACATGTTGTAGATGCAAATATCATATGTAGAATAGAGGGTTGAGCCACTTACAGTGCGAAAATCCAAAAGGAGTACCCGTAAAGAGCCCGAAGAAATAGGTTGCAGAACAATACAATAAAAAGGTATGAAAACCCAAAAATCCTGAGAAATAGGTGCCCAAAAACCCCAAAGGGGCAGAGACAACATCCAGAAAAACCTGTGACAAGCACATATGCCTACCAAGGCAAAAATCCAAAAGCCTGCATAGATCGGTCATAGTTTGTCTAGAAGATCGAAAAGCCCTGGAACAGGCCTGTAGAAGGTAACAAAGTAAATAACCCCATACCCACTACAAACAAAAATATAATGGTGTAGCCCTAGGAGAGCGCCCAAGGCAGTGATGACAGTTATCGCACCAACTAACCGCGAACATCAAACTTTGCATCGAACCGCCACAGGCGAATGTGAAATATCCAACAGAAGAAACAACAACAACTACACACAAAACTTGGAAACCTAGTCATGAATGAATGGCACGAAATAGCAAAAAAAGAATCCAGGGTAGTCATCCCTCCCCCACCCCCTCAAACACTCCTCCCGAATCAGGCAAAACAGAATCCATGTGAAGTAATCTGCCACTGAATATCCACAGCAGTGAGTGGTATACGTAGGAGACCCAACCAAATCGCAGCGACACGAAACAAGGTAAGTGACAGCTAGGATAACCATCACTCCCTCATTCCCTTAGCACTCTAAAACCTGGCAAATGACAATCCATCAAACTGATAATGATCATCGACTGTAACAAAGAAAGCCATCAGGATCCCATACAAGAAACAGAGGCACGAACCAGGGGTAGAGTTGACTAGGGTTCAACCTCCTCGCCCCGACTCCCTCAACTCCATCTCAAAGCTAATTTCATGTAGAGTTAATATAATGCTCATTAAATTCAACAACTTCAAAAATTATTGGACGGGCTCTGACATCTCTAATACAAAGATTAGAAAAAATTTCATTATGTTCTCTAGTCATATTAGTCACTTTACATTATTTTCCTCTTTTCTCTACATCCTCTTCCTCTACTCTTGTGCTTCCATACTCATCCAGTTGTAGAGATACAGTTGGATTCGGATGGTTTTTAGCACTATAGGAAGACTTATCAACCATTAACTTATTCTTTATCTCTTTACTTCTATCTACACTTTAGAAGTTTCCATAACTACTAGTTCAAGATATTTTTCATTAGTGGAAAGAGACCATACATGTTGGTCAATGATATCCATATCATCCTCATTAACTGTTAGTTCTAGAGCCATCATAATAATGAACTCATCTTGATTCTCTATTAGATAGCCATGTGTCAACCCTTTTGAATAGATCGGTATATTAATGCATAATGGGTGATTTGATGCCATCATCTAGTCTGAAAAGGTTGTGCAATGGAATGAAATGAATGCAATTGGAAGAAACAAACATTGATTTTTTTATTTCTTCTTAAAAGGAAAATAAAACAAAAATGGCATGCCATGCAGAGTGACCCTTAAATGATGGAATTATATCACACTCACTTCACCAACATTGATACCTTAATGCTAAATTAAAATGATTTCTTTGTTCTCATAATTATACAAAAGTATTAGTGTTTGCATGTATACAAGATCTATGTTCTTAATTTAGTCCTAGGTGTAGCCACTCTTCAATAATAGAGGCATACCCTTCTCTTTTGATGCGGGAGCATCCTTGACCTTGGGAAATCCTCATCAACCAAAAACAATTATATGTTGAGTTCATAATAAGTGTTGTTACTCCCATGTGTTTTAAGTTCTTGATACACCTATTATGTAGTTGTTGATACACCCAATTGGTAGTTGTTGCTACTCCTATAGCTACATTTTATCGAAGTGACAACTACTTTTGAAGTGCATGGCACTCTCAAGATCGTGTGTTGATACTCCTATTGCATAGATTCACTGACACATCTAAAATCAGTAGTCATTTAGTTTTTATTCTATAGGACATCCACTATTGAACATGCTATGAGGATGTGACAGAGGTTACAAATTTGGTTTGTTTGCAGATTGAGAGGAAGCGAATTGACTCAGTGCTGGAAGGTGAAGCAGTCACTGGTAGGGGAAGTGATTTATTTTAGTGGAATATGAAGAGGTCAGCAATGTGAGGATAAATTGCATGAACATGGAAGAAAAGGGTTTTTTTTTCTTTTGTTTTTGCTATTGCTTTTATGCTAGTTTGTTCGGGCTCCTGGCCCTTGGGTTTTTAGTGTTGGTTTGGCTATTTCACGATTTTCAAAGAGTGTGACTAGTTATTGTACGAGTTAGAAAGTGTGTTTGGTTGTTGTGTGTGGTATTTTTGTGTAACAGTGTAGGAATCTCAAGTACTATAAGGAATTCACTCTCATATTTGTATTATTTCCTATAACAACACATTTTGAATAAATAAAAGTTTTTGAATCCTTTATGTGTCCTCGTGAGCATACTTGAATTACTCTTTATTTTTGCTTTGTGATTTAGTCCTTGAATTAATTAATTTAGTAGCCAAATTTCAATGGCCTGGGTTGTGCTCTTTGTAACAGTGATCTAGATTTTATAGGTTTTGTGAAAGCTACAGAAGTATGGGTTGCATCAAGTGGTATTAGAGTGAGTTTCATTCTTGGACATGCACCTTGAATTGCTTCATGTAACAGGGTACCAGGACACATTGTTCATTGATTGTACAACAAGAATGCTAAAGGTATAAGTTGGGTCACGAAGCCTAGGTTGAGGTCATTAAATGTTGGTGAGACATTTAAAACTTCTAAGGATGCCACTAAGGAGAAGAGGAGAAGGACTAGGAGGTGCAGTAAATCAAGAGCTAGAAGAGTTAAGACGAAGAATAGAAGAGTTGGAGTATAGAAGAAATATAGATGTAGAAGTAGATTCAAAGCCTGAAGAAGAAATCGATGGAAAATAGGAGGTTGAGGATAAAGACCTAGTAGCGAGTTTGACTTCATATTTGAGCAATATAGGTTGTGAAAGAGATGAAGTTTCCTATTATCATGGCAATATGAAAGCTAATGTGCTCATTGATTGGGTTGGATAACTCAAAAGATATTTTGAGTATGAAAATGTTCAGGATCCAAATCGGGTGAAATTTTCCATGACAAAGTTGAAAGGTCATGCTTTACTATGGTGGGATATGCTATATAAAGAGAGAGTAAATAATCAGCTAGAAAAAATCAAGACTTGGAAGAATATGGTCACGAAGATCAAGGAAAAATTTTTGCTTGTTGATTACGAACAAAATGTGTATAGACAAGTCAAGAATCTAAGAGAAAAGGAGACCTATTTTTGTTGGGTATACGACCAAAGTCCCACATTGACTATAAGTGGGGAGGATCATGGGTATATAAGGATGGACAAATATCTCCATTGGTATGAGGCCTTTTGGGGTAAGTCCAAAAGAAAATCCATGAGGGCTTAGGCCCAAAGTGGACAATATCATACCATTGTGGAGATATGTGGTGTCCAGAATCCTTACAAGTGGTATTAGAGCCATGCCCCGAAGTTAGCCAAGTGGATGAATTCTCGGAATGCCGAACGAAGGTGGTGGGCCCCGGTAATATCACGATGGGATCCGTGGATGAGCTC
>APFE030680139.1:0-42856 GCA_000404065.3 Pinus taeda
GAGGCTAAATGGTTTGATGTTGCCTTGAGGTTTGCCTTTTTCAGCCTGAGGTGAAATTTCAAGCGCTAACAGTTTGCATAGTTGTTTTTGTTTCAGTTGCTCAAGTAGGTTAATGCAGTGATAGGCTAAGATTCAAAAGGGAAAACAATAGGCCCTGATCTCTTTTCTCCTTTCATGGGATCATGATTTGAGGTCTTGGCACCATTGTTGCCACCAAAAACACAGTTTTTCTCTTCCATGCAATTTCTAGTGTGATGACTTGATTCAAAAGTTAATGTGTTGCATCAGATTCAGTTGCCTAGATAATTTCTTGTTCTTTTACAATAGATTTCTTTGCATGCTTTTCTGTTCAAAGGTTACTATTTAGCATTTTTTATTTGTAGGTCAAAAATTAGGTCAAGCTAGAGAAATTTTTGTTTTCATGGTATAGTTAGTCCTTTCTTTGATCAATTTTCATAAGTAGATGTGCAGATCTATTACAGGGCACCTCAACTCATCGTACATCCATAAAGCAGTTAGCACCAGCTCACTTCCCATATATTTCCCAAGTCATTCGCAACATTTCACCAATCTGCCCTAATTTTTGTATTAGTTTTCATCTCTTTTCCTGCAAAAGTAGGGTTAGTTGGAAAAATTAGGGTTTGTTAGGGTTTGCGTTACATTTCAGTCTTCCTTCTCTTTCTGCAAGTAGAATAGCCTATGTAGAGTTAGCTTTCTTTCATCACAGTTAAAAGCTTCTTCTAGATACTCATATAAGTTGGCTTGAGCTCCTAGTGATCTTGCGCCAAGTGACCAAGTGCAGCCTGCAGTAAGAGCTAGTACTTGTGCAACAGCACAGTCGCTTCCAAGTTTGTTACGAACTATGGGTTGATAAAGTAGCAAGCCCCAGGAGTTGCAGCATTATTGCTACAATACTGGTGGTCACCACTTTTTTGGCGCCATTATCGGGGAAGCATCAGAGTATTTTGTGATTATTACTTTCTTCTATTCTCTACTGCAACATTCTACTAAGTAGTTTATTTCAGCAAAAGTAGAGTGGTTGTTTCTTTCAATTTCTGCATTTTCTTGCTTTCATTTCAATTCTGTAATTTCCATTTTGGAAAAAGTATATTAGTTCCTTCAATTCTGCAATTTCCATTTCAAAAAAAGTAGATTAGTCATTTCCCTGCTTTCCTTTCAATTCTAGAATTTCCATTTCAGCAAAAGTAGATTATTCATTTCCTTGCTTTCCTTTCTGCATCTGATTTGCTTTCCTTTTAGTTCTGTAATTTCATTTCAGCAAGTTCATTTCAATGAACAATCCTCCTCCATTAAGTTCACTATGGAAAAGGAATTCAACGGTTGTCTTCCATTCCTTGATGTTCTCATCTCTAAGAATAATGATGGTTCCTTCTCCCACCAGGTTTTTTGAAAAAATACTCATATTGATCAATATCTCCACGCCATCTCTCATCATTTCCCTACTCAGAAGTTAGGTGTTCTCAACACGCTTTCTACTTATGCATTAAGAATCTCTGATGAGAAAAACCTAGCAAAGGAGAAGGCTCATCTGCTGGATGTCTTTGTTAAAAATGGTTACAGTAGACACTTAGGTCAGAAAGCCTTCCTCAAGGCTCGAAAGGAGCCTTCTGTCCATAAAGATATTAAAGACTGGATCCTGGGGGTACACCTCCCCTACATCCAAGGAACTACTGATAGGATTGCCAGGATTCTTAAGAAGCACAATATTCCCTCGACCTTTAGACCTCTTAACACCATCCATAGCTCACTTCGATCTGTTAAGGATCATGTTGACCCTAAGGACATGAAAGGTGTCTATGTCATTCCCTGTTCCTATGGGGCCCCATACATTGGTGAAATAGGTTGTTATATTAATCAGAGGATTAGAGAGCACTCAGTAGAATTGAAGCATGGAAGGGCGAAGTCCTCAGCCCTTGCATAGCATGTTGAGAAGACTAAACATCATGTCTGTATCGAAGAGGCTCAAGTTATCGCAAGAGTTACGTAGTTTCACCATCATAAATTTAGGGAAGCCCTTGAGATCGAGAAGAGACCTATTAATCTAAATAGGGATGACGGCTAGAAGATTAGTAGTTGTTGGATCCCAACCCGTTTGTCTTAGCCTCCTCTTCGTTTTTTCCTTGCCTTACCCCTCTCTATTTGTTTAGCTATCCGTTGTTTTCATATGGTAACAATAATTTAGTAATAATAATATCATTCTTTTAATAACATTAGTCACTTTATTATTTAATAATAATTAATTATTTATCCTAGACCAATATTACTAGTTTTAAGTATAATATTACTATTATTTAGTAATAATGAATTTTTACCAGAGAATTAAGGTAATAATGATATCAGTTTAGTCTCTTTAAATATAACGAGTATCATCAAAAGACAATTAAAATAGTAACAATAGTAATATTATTCCTTTAATTAAATTACTCACGTTATTAATTAGTAAATTTACCCTAGGCTAATAGTATTGATAATATCAATTTGAAGTTAATATAATAATATTAATTTAATATAAATTTGAAGTTAATATAATAATATGGCTATTGATAATATTAAAAAAAAAAATTGCCCTAGTCTATTATTAAATTAATAATATTTATTTGAGAAGTTAATAATTGGAATAATAATATAAAATTAAACTATGGTCTCTTTGAATATGATTTACCATAAGATTAAAATTTATAATATTATTTGAATAATTTAGTTAATAAACCTTGAGACCAGATCTAATCTAGTCGTTAGGAGTCTTTTTAGTCATTGCTCGCTCAAATATAGCCGTTGAAGGACCTACATTCCCTATTTCACTGATCACTCAGATTTGTTCCTCAAATTATCCTAATGATGAACCACACTAGTTGGTTCGAAACGTGTCGACAAATGACTCTCTATGTGATTTTGCCGAAATTATTCTCACTATCAAAGTATGGATCACAGAAGTCTAAACTCTTTAAATTCATTTCAGTTAGTTGTAATTTGTTTGTTCAATCAATTTCAGTTTTGCAAGTACAATAAAAAAAAAAAACAACAACAACAACAACAACAACAACAACAACTACTACTACTACTACAACAAAACAAAATCCAACCAAAAAGATTTCCTTTCATGCATTATAGGGATAAAAATAATTCAGGAAAATGTTTTCCCAACACCCCCATTGCTTCACACAGCCAACCTTCTCTCTTCTTCGATGGCTGCAATCAAGAAAAACCCTTGGGTAATAGCCAGACATATTTGAAGAACCTATATGGGAAGAAGAAGAAGAAAACATTCCTCTGGAGCCAATGGCTGAAAACAGGAATGTTGGGAGCAATACCTTTTCTTCCAATTCATCCATTAAAGGTGAAATTGGGAGCATGCTGGAAGACCTCAAGAGTGAGATGCTGCAAATCCTTGCCATGCATATCAAAAGGGAACAAGAGGAAGAAGAGAGGTCTTTGGCCATTTTTTGCCCTAGATGCACCAGGAGGCATCCTAGGAATGAATGCCCATTAAACTCTATAGAGGTTTGTTCAATCTGTGAAGAAAATCATTCTACAGACAAGTGCCCGTCCTTGCCCAGACTTAAAGCTGTATACCAAGGGGCCGAAGGAGCCACTGAATAGATCTATTACATAAACCAAAGGAGGTCGCATGGACTTGGACCTTATCAGTAGGGGATGCAAGGGACATCTCAGGCATACTACAACCCAAACCAAGTCACATCCATACCTTCTTGGGGCCCCCTAATCATCCTTCCTAGTCCATGCCTCCTCCTTGGTCATTCACATCTCCATTTCATGCCCAACCAGCCACCCATTCATTTCAACTCTATGCTCAGTCGCAACCTCAATGGAATGAATCTCATCAAGGGTGGGGGCCCCAGTACAACTCTCCTCCCACTCTTTTGCCTCCACCGCCTGTTCAACCATAACCATTGCATCCTACTCCACCAAGGCAACCCCAAATGCTTGCCCAACCGAACCTGAACCTGAACAATAGATAGGCCTAGCAAGTATATAGTGGGGAACCACCATTTCCAAACCCGCACATTGGAGTAGCTCAACCCAATTGCAATGTTGAAGTACAACACTTCCAAACAACTCCTCTTGAGCTCAATGATATTCACCACAGCCCAGGAAGAGTATTGCAAAAAAAAGGTTATATTGATATCATTGAAGGATCACATCCAACAGAAGAAGATGCAAAAGAGAAGATAAAAGAACCATTGGCTGCATTTGATGAAGAGAGGACATTAAAATCAAAGATTGAGAGAGCTCCCTCATGGTTACCATCAAATCCTCCATGTATTCAAGAGAAAAATCAGCAAAAAGAGGAACATGTACTCTCTTCCTCAACTATGCTTGATCTGTTCAAAGTCAAATCATTTGGTCTCTGAAATCCAGATACATGTCAAAGCATACATTTCAAGCCTCCACATCATTTTGTCTATCATCTCGATGTGCACATGGATCCATTGGAAGTATTATTATACTTCAAAATGATTTTGTTTTTCAAGTAGGGTAGAGTAAAAAAAAATAATAATAATAATAACAATTGAAAAATAAGAAGAAAAAAAAAAACCTAAAGTGAAAACCTCCTTGGAGGCACTTTAGATTGGCTCATTGATTGAAAACCTCCATGAGGTGGTCAATGGGTTGGAAAGAAGAGAAAAGAAAAAGAGAATAAGATCCCTGGGTGAAAAAATCCCTTGGAGGTGCCCAGGGTAGGCAATTAGGGTGAAAACCTCTTTGAGGCACCCTAGTTGTTTAAAAAAAAAGAAAAAAAGGAAAAGAAAAATGAATTTCTAGTTGTATTGCAGGTTTGCAAGAGAAATTCAAGAAGCAGCAATAGGTTCCAAGAAAGCTCTGAAACCAATAACAACACCTATCCTACCTTCCCTCACCTTTCTCCATTACCCTTGACATTATTTCCACCTCACTGTGCTTCTTTTTTTGAAAACTGTGTTTTCTACAAGAGGCTCCTGTAGGAATTACAGAGAACTAGAAATGGATTTTAAAAGTATTTTGGGGAACAGGGAAGCTTCATAAAGTGTTTATAAATCACCCTGCAGTCTTCAAACCTCTCTTCCATCATTTCCAAGTCTGCATTACAGCCCAAGCTCATTTTTTCTTACTGTCCAAAAAACTGCAAAATGCTCTGATACAAAAATGCATAGAGCAAAAATTTGTTTTTTTCCATAAATTGAAAAATATGCATCCATTTAAAAAATTGTTTCATGGGGAGTTGCATAGGGATGATGGCAACATGCCCAAGCAATTTTAGCCAATTCTAGTGCACGGTTTCCAAGAAATCAACCTCCATCACCTTCAGAAATTTTTTCATTTTCTCCATATTTGTGCATCCATTTAAAAAATTGTTTCATGGGGAGATGCATATGGGTGATAGTAACATGCCCAAGCAATTTCAGCCAATTCCAGTGCACGGTTTCCAAGAAATTGGCCTCCATCACCTTCAGCCATTTTCAATTTTTCTTAAAATCAGTGCATCCATTGACCATAATTTTTCTATGGGAGGTGCATTATGATGATGGAAACATGCTAAGAAAATTTTCGGTCAATCCAGTCTACCATTTGGGAGATATGGAAAAAACAAGTCACTGTCCCATTAAAATCTAGCATTAGTGACATGGGGGTGCAAATCTGAAGGTTGAAGTAGACTCTTGTAGCTTAGATCCATCCAGAGGATACATGCACAAGAAAAATAACCACACATCATAAATCAAAGAGCATGCAGCAAGGGAAATACAAGCATGCAGTAGTCAAAGGAGCCATAGCACCTCACAGCAAATGCATTTGGATCTCAAGTAAGTGACTAACTCGTTCCTCTGTTGCATATGTATGATCTAAAAACTGCATGGACAAATGAGATGGTTCCGATTAAACTAGATCAGTGGCTAGCTAATTGGCCACCCTCGTCCAGTTCAAATAGTGCTCAGTGGGTGCACTTAGCACGTGTGTTCAGTCGACTCAAAAAAAATCTCAAAACAAGTAGCGGCTGAATCCAACGGGAATGATGGAAATGATTGTGGCAGGCGGCATAAAAGTTTCATAATGGCTACGAAGTAGGGACCAATGATCTGGATGAGGGTAACATGCCCTTCCTGCCACCTCACCTCATCACCGCAGAACTCTCCCGTAAACTTAAGTACGCTGCAGTCGATCGCATTCACCACCTTTGTTCTCATTTGTGTTGACGTGCTCTCGACTGTAGCAACCTACCTACCACCTCCAGAGCCTCAAAACAGTCGAATTCTGTCATTTTCAGGACCTGCTCACTTATCGGGCTCTACAGGAGCATTATCAGATTCTATAGGAGCAGAAACAGAGTTCTAAAGGAGCCTTTTTACAGGAGGGCCAGTGAGCAGCATCGCAGAAGAAAAAATGGGATTTTCTTTCAAATTCAGGCTGAAAAAGGTACGCTCGGTGAAAACCCACTTTTCATTTCCATATATACAAAGGGTGAAGTGATTTCCAGCAAGTATTGAGTTGATAAGGAAGGAGAATTGAAATCGAAATTCTGCCTGTTTCTTTATAAAAAAAAACACAGCCTTTTTATCTGCTCTCTGTGCTGAAGTATTATCCCCTTCTCCACTATGGTATTCACATCTACAAATAGAAGTGATGTAAATTTAGGTAAATTAAGCCTATAAAAGAGAAAATTGCATTCAAAATTTTGCATGTTTCTTTAAAAAAACAAAAAACACAGTTTCACCTGCTCTCTATTCTAAGATATTGTCTCCTTCACCACCTTCATACTCACATATACAAAGGAGTAACGCAATTTTAGGAAGGAGAAACATGACATCAAGGAAGATAAGGCTAAAACATAAAAGAAGAAGGAACCAAGAACAGAGAAGAATAAGACCACAACAAAGAAAAAGAAGAGGCCTGGGACAGAAAGGAAAAAGCCTAAGACAGTACAGAAAAAGGATACCACAGAGAAGGCAAAAACTAAGCAGGAAGAGGAACAAACCAAAACAGGGATAGAAGAAACAAAGCCAACAGAGACAAGAAAGACCACAGATGAAGAAATAGAGGGAACCACAGGTAGAAAATGAGATATTAATCTTAAGAAGACAGCTACAGGAAAGAGAATCCCAAATAGCCTGCATGGTCAGTTGGGATATGGACACACTACAGCGCAGGAAGCTAGCTAAATCATATGCAGTGTACCTCAAGGATCAGCGGCTCCAATTTTAGATCAAGACCCTGGCCAAAGGGGCACAATACCATTCTAGAATTATAAGCAATTCACAGACTTGTGTGAACAAAGTTCAGCAGAGGATAAGGTGAGGTTGGCAAAGTTTTATCTACATAACATGGCCCTTCCTGATATGAACCTATGGGACCCTAATGCAAATTTGGGTGACTTATAGTTGATGGCCATGACATCTTGGAGGAGTCATGAGGACAAAAGAGTAACAAAAATCTAGAAAATGATGGCAAAAGAGCATAATGAACCTCTGGTGATTAGAGAAAATCCATCAAACCCTATGGCTCTCATTAGCACTCACCAACAACTTGCAGTTGATCCTCAAAGTGCCCCTAAGTACATCAATGAGCTAGCTCAGTCTATTGCACATTTTGAAGACATGGAAATATTGTTTGGGGAAGATTGCATCCATGCGTGCATGAGAAGGTGGAACACACTACCCCACAGCCTACAGATCAAGGAGTACCACTCCCCAAATAGAATGAGAAAAGAACTAAGGAGAGTTCCCTTGTATAAGAACTCTATGCAAAGTCTAAAGGTCCATTGGATTGGTCTGCATCTGAGTCCTCCACTGCTACTAAGACTACTAGAAGGCATAAAGGAAGAAAAAGAAAAATAGCAGTGGGAAAAGTTGGATGCCGTCAAGGCCATCAAGGATGAGAAGATAGATTAGTTGCTCAGAGGATAAGAAACACTTTCAGTAGTGGGTGATGATGAGCCGCATAAATGGGTAATTATATGGGCTCAGTCTGTCTCTTAATTCGACCTAATCCACCATTCTCATTATTTTATTGCATGTTTTTAATTATATTTATGCTAATAGAGTGAATTGGGTTAGTCATTATGACATGAAGTCTAATGTGTGCTTTATGCAGATTTTTTGGTCAATTTTGGACAAAGTCAAAGGATTTATGAGCATTTGGCAGCCAATATTCGAGGAAAATAGGGAAGAGGATTTGTAGGGGGGTGTCCCCTTCATTTATGAACTCTTACCTTAAATTCTCCATCAGAAACTCGAAGCACAAGTAGCCACATTACTGCATCCAAGGGTCAGCCGAGCTCTCTTTTCTTCCTTCCTGGGATCATGATTTGAGGTCTTGGCACCATTGCTGCCACCAAAAACACAGTTTTGCTCTTCCATGTAATTTCTAGTGTGATAACTTGATTCAAAAGTTAATTTGTTGCTTCAAATTCAATTGCGTAGATTATTTCCTATTCTTTTACAATAGATATCTTTGCATGCTTTTCTGTTCAAAGGTTATTGTTCAGCATTTTCTGTTTGTAGGTCAGAGATTAGGTCAAGCTAGAGAAATTTATGTTTTCATGGTATAGTTAGTCCTTTCTTTGATCAGTTTTCATAAGCAGATGTGCAGATCTCTTGCAGGGCACCTCAGCTCACCATACATCCATAAAGCAGCTAGCACTAGCTCACTTCCCATAGATTTCACAATTCATTCACAACATTTCGCCAATTTTCCCTAATTTCTGCATTTTTCTCCATAAGCTTCCCTCTTGCCATTTGAACAAATCTAACCATCATGTTCCCTCTTGATCTTCCTTGACAAGCTTCAGACACCTCAACACTTTCATCTAGCCTTCTATTACCCTTTCCCATCATTTTTCCACCTTCAAAACCTCCAAAAATAGCTCTCGACCTCCTCTTGTAGATCCTCCTATAGATCCCCTGCAACCTCCTGTAGAATTTCCTGTGAGTGGTTTTTCGAAGTCTGATTGCAAGGGAAGTCTTTAGAAGGGTACTAGGGGCTTCTTAGGACCTCTCCACACCTTCCTCCACCTCTAAAAAAACCAAATCCATCTTCCTTCGCCATCAAACCTCTGCACAATCACAATCAAATAAATTACAAGCATAATAATTTCACATAAAAACACTCAAAAGCACAAAAAGGTGTTTTCTTCTCATTTCCTTTCATAAGTAGCTTGAATAGATGTAATTTACCTTTTCAGTAGTTAATGGCACTCATTTCATCAATTTTCATCTCTTTTCCTGCAAAAGTAGGGTTAGTTGGAAAAATTAGGGTTTGTGTTACATTTCAGTCTTCCTTCTCATTTTGCAAGTAGAATAGCCTTTGTAGAGTTAGCTTTCTTTCATCACAGTTAAAAGCTTCTTTTGGATACTCATAGAAGTTGGCTTGAGCTCCTAGTGATCTTGTGCCAGGTGACCAAGTGATAGCCTGCAGTAAGAGCTAGTACTTGTGCATACAACATCGTTGACTCCAAGTTTGTTACGAACTACCGGTTGATAAAAGTAATGTAGGAAGCCCCAGGAGTTGCAGAATTATTGCTGCAATACTAGTGCTCACCACAGGTTGAGTGCTACTAGTAGGGATGTTCCTTGACGAGGGTGTCAGGAATGTGACTGAGGTAGAGATACCCAAGTTGGGAGAGCAGATTGGTTATGAGACAACTCGGGAGCATCCACACGGGTTCTTGATCATACCCATCGGAACCCATGCATCTTCCACTTGTTGGCACCACAGGTAGTTGAGGGGAGGCTTGTTGTGTTCAATCTAAACCCATAGTCTAGATAGCAATACTTGAGGGATTTTCTTGAGATGACGTTATTGGATTCAGTGCCTCAAGGGAAGGATAGATATTCTATAGTGGAGGAGCAAGGTCAATGTGCGAGTTGATAGCCACATGTTGGGAGATGAGGTGATCTTTTGCAGGTGTGGCATATCGCTCATCATTGAGCCTACACCTGGGGATCTGGCCATGGGGGATACACGTGCCACTCTTAGGATCCTACATGATCAAAGGACACCATGTATGATGGAGGAAACTTTCCAGTGGGTGTTTGGGCTCCAGACATTGCATTGGCACATTATAGAGAGGGTGGATGGCAGACTTAGTGGTGATGGTTGGTAGGAGCAGGATGGATCCACATACACGGAGTCGATTGTGAGTATCAGAAACCCATCTAATGGCTGCATTCAGGTGATAACTATTTGGAACATGTGGTTTCCATTGGTCATTAGTACTATGTCGTGGTAGGCACAAGGAAGTTTATCATGCATCACATTAGTTCATGATATATGAAGAATATATATTGATTGCATGTGGGGACTAGAAATGAGGCACGAATGGATTCCAATAGCTATTATAGCTATGTCACAGCAGGTCTGGCTATTGGATCTCGAGATACAGTTGGTTGATAGATCACTTTATCTCATGATGAGAGGATTCATGGCGGAGAATGATCTAGTTCAGTCTTGGGATGCCACATGGGAGAGTGAACAAATCTTGCAACACCTAGTTTTGTAGTTACTTGGGGACAAGCAACATCTAGGAGGGGAGGACTGTAATGTCCCTTCCTAATTGTTGTCCCAAGGTGAGGAGAAACCATTTTTGGAAATTTTTTTATTTTTGGATTAATTCAATTTTGATGGAAGAACTTAGGAGAAAGGGGGTCGATGTGCCTTTTAGTGGATTTTGGGGGCCACTCACCCACCCAAAATATGCACCCCTTAGAGGCAATTCGATTTTCCTAAGTGGGCAATCGAAATATTTAATGGGAGCCACGTGGGGCCCAAGGGAGCAAGAATAAATAGAAGGAAGTGAGAAAAATTTGGGGCTTTTGATCATTTGAATAATTTCATTGTTACTTTGGTTGTTTAGCTCAACTACAGAGTGTTGTTCAGCACAAGAGCTTCCTAAGGATTGAAGCTCACCCCTCTCTTCGGTGGAATTAGAGTGTCACCATAGGAGGGATTCCATTGCCCACATCAAATTTTCATCTTTTGGAGGAGAATGTGTAGTAGTAGATCCAGCCATACACCTTGTTCGAATTGAAGGTCAGAGGGATTGTGTCATCTCCACCCTATACTGTGCATTCACTAGAGAGGGACATCTTGGTTGGAGATTTAGCAGGTGGATTTAGGAGCTGGGTTGCGAAGGTATTATTGGGAGTCTTATTTGGGGTCATTGGCAGCCTTATAGTAGCAAGTTATAGCAGTTTTACCTACAGGCAGTGAGCACCGACATTTGAGGAGGGTCAATCCCCAAGGGGTCGAAATTGACAAGTCAAAACCAGGCAAATCCCTTTTTGTGATTTTTTGGGTTTTGAGAGAGGAGTACATCCCTAAAGTTACATAAATTTCTAGGTGTTTATGAGGGGGTAAATCCAACATTGGAGGAGGGTCAATCCCCGAGGGGTTGAAATTGGAAATTCAAAACCCAGGAAAAACCCTTTTTGGGTTTTATGGGTTTTTGGAGAGAAGTACATCCCCAAAGTTACAGATATTTCTAAGTTGTTTTGATGGGGTAAATCAGATCTGGAATTTAGCTAGAAGAGTAGTTTTAACCTTTTTAGGGGACAACATAGTATTTTGGAGGCAGAAAATATTACAATAGCTCAGCATTATTTTATCATCCACTTGAGGCCTATAGCTTGCCTTGTGCAAGCCCATGTGCACTCCTTCCACCTCATATTGTACTCCAACAGTTATAATTAATAAAAATTGACCAATTTGGTGTTTCGGGCAAATTTATGTTTACATGTGTGTTTACTGAGCAAATTTATGTGTTCTAATTATTGCATGTCTTTCTTATCTCTGTAAATTTCTACTTTGGAACATTACAATTTTATACTTAAACCCTCTAAGGTTTGTAAATAAATCAAACCAAAAGTAAACTCTAAGATCAGCTCATAAATTCCAGGAACATGAGTACCAAGAACATAATTGTAAGTTAATATGTCAAGACCGAAGGCCATGGTAATTAAGCTGATAGGATTTTTATGGTGAGGTTCATCCTCATGACACTGTAGCAGATTCATCGACCTTCAAAGAATATACCATTTCGAGGGTGAGATTGATCGTGGGCCTCTAATCTGCCATTTGCTCTGCCCGAGGTTCTTTAACTCTTAATAATCGTGTGCCAGCCACATGGCAGAGTGTGACATGATGACTATGGAAAGGATGTTACGTCATAAAGCCAGTGAGTGGTGCCTTTTGGGGATAAGCCCTTTAGCTTGGGATAGAGGGTCAATTCTTTAGAATACTACGCTACAAATTGTTCCAATGTGTAATGCATGGGACCACATCACACATGCCTGGGCCTTTATAATATCACAGAATCGCAATCGGTGATTTCACAATGTAGCATTTGGTTGTAGTCCCAAAACTTGTGATCTCTGATGAGTGACGTGGCCTGATCTACATGGAGAGGAAATGAGAGAAGCCCCAAATCAGAGCCCTCTCTATCGACGGTTTCCAATTGGAGGTGTAACCTTAGTACATGGCATGTCAATTTTCCAATTGTCGATCGTCGATCATCTTCTGAATTTGGGCCTTGGTTCTGTGGCTCTTCACCTGACCACAGTCTAGCCCCCATATCGGAGCCCTTCAATCGGAGGTTTCACTTCGATGACAATACGCCTCAACTTGCGATCGTTGATCTCCCATATGTGATGCCATCTCTGCCACGTATCTTACATATGTCATCTTTTGAATAATTCCATGTGCCGCCCTTGATTCCTTTGAAATCTTTGTGACCATGGTGCTAACCCCCAAATTAAAGCTCTCTCTATCGGCGATTTCCAATCAGAGTTGTAACTTCAGTGCCCGGCATATCAATTCACCGATTGCCAGTCATTAATCACCTTCTGCATTTGGGCCTTGGTCCTATGGCTCTTCACATGACCGTAGTCTAGCCCCCATATTGGAGCCCTTCAACTGGACATTATCAATTAGAGGTTTCACTTCGATTGAAAATACACCTCAAATTGCGATCATTGATCTCCCATACGTGCCCTTATCACTTCCATGTATTTACGACGTGTCACCTTTTGAATAATGCCACATGTCATCCTTGATTCCTTTTAACTCTTTATGATCGTGGTGCTAGCCCCTAAATCAAGGCCCTCTCTACCGGCAATTTCCAATCGGAGGTGTAACCTTGGTGCATGGCATGTCAATTCGTCGATTGTTGATCGTCAATCACCTTCTACGTTTGGGCCTTAGTCATGTGGCTCTTCACGTAACTGCAATATAGCCCTTGTATCAGAGCCCTTCAATTAGAATTTATAAATTGTATGCTTCACTTCTGTGCAAAATACGGCTCAACCTTTGATCGTTGATCTCCCATATGTGATACCATCGCTGCCATGTGTCATCTTTTGAATAATTCCATGTGCTTCCCGTTTTGGGTTTTGTGAGTCTTGAAAATTTTGAATCCACCTGCCGCAAGTTAGCCCTGTTGGAACGTCATGATGACGTCAGCCTCCCCATGTCACTTGTCGCAACCAATTGCTAGTTGCAACACATCCCTTAACGCATCTAGTTGTGTGTCTCTTAAGATGTGGCCCATTCCCGGAAAGTTTTGATTGAGAGTAGATGAGGTGTTCTATTGAATTCTTTTTCATACCTCTGGAGGGTCTAGATATTGGAACAAATAGAATTCTCCAAAATCAGAAGTCGAAACTTGAAAAAATAGGGCATTTGGAGGCTGACAAGGATCACTAGATATCTGAAACAGATAAGGCAGTGACACCTTGGGCCTGCGAGACGTTCTTGTTGGTCTATTGGTTAGACAACCCTATTTATAATAGAGTTATATTAGACTAATAACATCACAGAATTTTTTTTCGAAATTTCCGATACATGTAGCATTGGTCTTGTATAATAATAAACAAATACCTAAACTCTGAATCTGTAAACTATGTTATGGACCTCCAACCACTAATATGCAACCCAGATTGTTTTATCATACCAAACTTAAATATGAAATTGCATTCGCCCCTTATCATAGCTTTTGGAATACGACCTCCGATAAGATCCACTGTCTATGCACGTATCTTGCTCTCACTGTCTATTTTATTCATTAATTACCATTGGTTAGCCAAATATGTTCATTTACTATCGTTTTATTCTCCCTCGTACAAAGATCACATGTTTTACGCCCTTGTAATGAGGTAAATTAATATTATCGATCGGCCTTTTTTTTCCACAGCTTTCCAAAATATTTCTTCTAGTATCAAAGTTTCAATTCTCAAAAACTCTGGTATATATTTAATCAATATACCACATTTTTTTAACGATTACAACTTAAAACATCTACATGCATCTTGGTCTCGGTGGCTACTCTATTCATTAATCTAATTAATGGATCGACCACGGAATGACCATATTTTCGCTTTATTCTCGTCGCACGAAATTGATATGTTTTATGCCCTGGACACTTTATTATATGTGTTTATTCAGACGAGTCACATTGATATCTTGGATCAAACTTTCGAATTGCAAGATTTCGAAAAGTATTCTTCTCATGTCAAAGTTTCAAAATCTCGAAACTCCCATGTATATTTAATCAATATGTCACATTTTCCTTTGATTAAGGTTTGAAACTTATCCACACATCCTGATGTCGGGGACTATTCTATTCAATAATCTAATTAATGGCCCGCTTATGTGAATTTATTCTCACTTTACTCTCGCACAAATGAGCATCTCTACCACGACCTCTACCATGTGTCTTAACTCTGATTTATTGCTTCCTCTACTTAGCTGGTAGATGGGTGTGTGCTCTATTTAGCCTCTTCACATCACACTATTCTACTAATTTTCAAGCTGCATTTTCTATTGTTGTTATTGTGCTATTTTTGGTCTCTTTTTGTTGCTCTTCTTGTTGCTACTGCACGTCATTTTGTTGCCTTCAACTGCATAACTACCCCAGAATTTCAATAACAAATAGGTGAGAATTGAGAACCTGCTAACCATATCGTCTTCTACACTCATATGGAAAGTATCAATGTTTTCGTATTGCGTATATAGCTTACAATACTATGTGCGTTGTCATGACATACAACACACTTGCCTGTAGAGTTTCTGAAATGCCATATATAGACAACCAACTTTCTATGCTTAAACATTTCAATTTTCCTTTCCCCTTACCCTTGATTATTGGAAACAATCTAAATTGTAAATATTTCTTCTTTCATTTGGCCCCCAAGTATGCCAATCTTGTGAAAAAATGCACTTGTTTCTTTATTTCCACTTTTTTTCCAATGTTGACATTATTTTACGATCTTTCACCTATTAGGACACCTCCTTTCCTCATCATCATGGAAGTTGCCTTGATAATGAATTTCATCACTTTGTTGCTCGCTGGCTCTATAGTGATCCAACCATCGCTCCAAATCGTTGAACTCGACCTTCTTGCTTCCACAAAGACATTTTCCCAATGCTACCACATTTCCCTCTTCGATGGTACCTATCAACATAGAACTTTTCTTCTATTTTCTTACAATGTCCATGTCATCTCTGGTGCCCTCCAATTGGGCTTGATTACCATTCTCAAAGAAGTCAGTTGCGCTTTTTTTCGAAACTATGCATATGTTCACTCTTCACCATATTCTTGATGTTTTTCTATTCCTTCCCTCTCTCCACCACTGTCACTCTGACTATTGTCGCATTGCTTTTCTCTTTCTTTCCTTATTTTAAGAACTCTGCAAATTATTGAACTGGAAGTTCTCGAACGTCATGCAACTTTGATTGGGGACCCAAACCTTCTTCAAATTGTACAAACATCAACATACTAGCCCGTCTCTTGAATGTCACACACCCCCACCTTGTTTGTTGCTGCTTCGACATAGGATTTTGCATCATCATCAACTCACTTATCCTCTACTCTTCTTATTGCCATTCAATTCGTGGCACTGATCCCCTATCATAAAAAATGGTCAATCCACGGTAGGGTGCTTGGAAAAACATTTGTTTTCTCCCAAAACAATGGTCGAGGCTCCCGAAATATCTTTGGATTTGACCTCATTGATTCTTTCAATGATACAATCCATCTCTCTGCCTTTGGTGATCTAGCAAATTCCTTGCATGACCTTGTCCAAATTGGGAAGCTTTACATGGTTTCAAATGGCACTGGGAAACCAAAAAACACAAATTACAACCATATTGATAGCAAATAGGAAGTCTCCCTCTGCAAATTCCACTATTGAACCTTCCTTAGATGGTGTTCTACCAATTTCTTTCCACTGTTTCCATTTTAAATCTATAGATGAAATCATATCTACAAACCTCAACTCAATTTTCGACATCATTGGCATTTTCAGGTCCACTTCTCTAACTTTCACCATTCGTCAAAGAGATGGCTTTGAAACACCTAGGAATACTCTCAACTTGGAAGACATGTTTGGCTATAATATCGACATTACCCTATGGGGGATCATTGCCACACCTTCAGCAAGAAACTCGTTGAACTTGCCTCTTCTGGTGCTTCAATGGTGCTTACAATCAAAGGGGGACGCATAGCCGAATTTAATGGAAGAATTTTTTGGACTATCACAGCCACTAGTCTCATGCTAGATCACACCATTCTAGAGACCAAATAGCTCCAATAATGGTTTCATCAAAGAGGTTGATTGGCCTCTTCAGCATAGTTAAGTAGAAAATTTTCAGGGTGATCCAGGTGGATATTGGTGGCCACCCACCCATTCCACTTGGACTCCCACCATTGTTTCTTTCAGTTTTTCAGTTTCCTTATTTGTAGCACAATTTACTATTTTTGGCAGTTTTTTGGGTCCTGAACTTCCAAAGCCATTTTGAGGCCCTAACGATGTATTTTGTGAAAACTAGGGCTAACATGGGACTTAAATTGATGTTGACCTTTCAAAATTCGTATTCCTTGGATAGATCTTTCTAACGAGGTATTATGTGCGTCAAATGGAGATTGTATGCCAAAGTTACGACCCCATGAAGTTGATGTACCAATTTACCCAAACAGGGCCCATAGTTTGGCACTTCATCTCCTAGGGTTAGGTTTTTGGATGTTTAGGGTTTTCCCTTGTTTCTCAATAATAAATAGGCATTTGAGCCTCATTGTAGCATAGTTTGTAAGCATATTTCAGTGTTTGATATTAATGAAATGAAATGTTATTTCTGTTGCATCTATGTATTTATGGTTATATCTATAATTTGTTGTGTTCCTATTTAAATCTGGATCATGGGGCCTTCCAAGTGATGCCACCCACAATGTATAATTTTCGACCTTATAAACTCGCATCCCGTCACAAAACCAACATGGTTCTCTATTCGTTGAACCATCACCTCTATTAACATGTAAGATTTCTACTTCCTTGCATGCCCTCTCTCATTTGATGGTATGAAATGCATGAAAAAAATTGTCAACCACTCAAATGGAATGTGGCACTGCACAAAATGTGGTGGGATCTTCCCAGAATGTGACTATTGATATGTGCTAAAATTTGAAATACATGACCACACAAGCGTACTGGAAAATTTCATCGCATTTGATAATGCTACAACTGAACTCATATGTGACCAAGAAAAAGACTTGTTTGAACTCTCCAGTGATCCTGGTGCTATCCAGGAGCTTCGTGCAAGCATTTTATGTCATCCTTTCCTCTTCACATTGTCTATGAAAACGGATATCTTCAATGGTGTGGGCCGTTTGAAGTTTGTACTAGTCAATTCATAGGAAATCATCTATAGCTTTACATGTTACATTCTCCTCTAGGAAATCGAAAAATATTTCTTACTTTAGTTTTTCAACATCTTTCAAAGTCGGTTTCTTTTCCCCATGCCACCCTGAAGTGTAAACAATAACTTATATATGATTTTCCATTAATTTTTGTTTCATCCCTTCCCACCCCCTTTTTGTTCACTTTATCATTGTACTTCTCTTCTTTATGTATATACACCTATGGTACATGTTGTTGCTTCCATCTTTGCATAATTATCCATATTTTACTTTTATATATAGTATATATGCTTTTTTCTTTTACTTCTAAACAAGATAGAATATTTACATCCTTTTAAATTAAAAAAATTGTGTGCACCTAAATACAAACACTCTCTTCTTACAAAGGGTTGTCATTTGGTTTACTTAATCTACTTGGTAAATGAATGATAGATATTTATCGATCACCACAAAAATACTTCATTGAAATAAGATGGATTCTAATCTCATTCTACGCTCCAAAGACAGCTTTAACAAATTTCCAACAACTAAATTTGAATCGCACAGCATTAGTACACAATATTAAATAAACATAAAATCTATTATAAAAAGGTTTCTCCACCCACTAAACTTCAACTACTTTATCAAAAGACACATCTACTTTATAAGCTAGAAGGTGCTATTTCGAAAATATACCCACTAATGATGTTCTTTCTTTTGGGTGCTATGTACTCTATTGTTGCGCTTAAGGCAACTCTTTCACATCTTCTATATTCACTTGAACTTTTGTCCCCATGTTTGTGTCATGATGGAAATGCCAAAATCTTCTGCAAGCCCCTCAAGAAATGCTCAGAAGAGACTCCTTTATACATATAATAAATACACCTCCAATAAACACAAATGACTAAAATATAAATTTGATTAAAACACCCAAACCTTTCCAGTTATACCCCCATCTAATGTTTCTCTTCCGCAACATTCCAAAACTTCACTTGCAAACCCATCTCCTTCAACATTCCCCACTCTGCCTGTACCTACCCTTCAACTTCCTCCATTCACTGACACTTCTTTCCCATATACATTGCACACCCCACTCTAAGATATTTGTATGAATTAACTTCCTCCTTTAATATGGTCACAACCATATTATATGCAATTTTTCTTAGAGGGTAATTTCTAACTTATGTGGTAGGGACTAATCTACCCTCTAGCACTTGTTTGTAGTTGTCAAGACCAAAGAAGCTTTCCATCCTTTATTAGTCATTTCTCAATGTTCGAGCTCCAATGAATCTTGTGATGAATGCCAACTCTAAGATACTTGTATGAATTAACTTCCTCTACATTGATATTGCAAACATAAAGTTAGTGTAAATGGTCTTTTAAAATCTAATTATCACAACAAATTGAATAAAAACTCTTGATTCTTAATTTAACTTCAACAAAAGAATACAATTTATATATTTTGGAACCATCCATTCTTTAAAAAAAAAAACTCCCCACTTTGCATCTTCATAAAGCTGACTGGAAATTTAATATTACATTTTGCCAAACTGAAAATTGTCAAACCAAAATGAATCATCCAAAAATAGAAATTATTTCCAAATTAAATAAAAGATATCAAAATGAAAGAATATACACAAATTCACGTAAAATTTTATTAAAAAAATACAATGAATTTATCAATTTAGTTATTGTTACTTTATTTTTTTATATAACATACATTTGGTAGGTTCAAAACATAAATTTAGTGTAAAGGGTCTTTTAAAATCTAATTATCACAACAAATTGAATAAAAACTCTTGATTCTTAATTTAACTTTAAAAAAAATACAATTTATATATTTTGGAACCATCCATTCTTTAAAAAAAAAAAAAACTCCCCACTTTGCATCTTCATAAAGCTAACTGGAAATTTAATATTACATTTTGTCAAACTGAAAATTTTCAAACCAAAATGAATGGTTCAAAAATAGAAATTATTTCCAAATTAAATAAAAGATATGAGAATGAAAGAATATACACAAATTCAGGTAAAATTTTATTAAAAAAATACAATGAATTTATCAATTTCTAGTTATTGTTATTTTATTTTTTTATATAACATACATTTGGTAGGTTCCAAACATAAAGTTAGTGTAAATGGTCTTTCAAAATCTAATTATCACAACAAATTGAATCAAAACTCTTGATTCTTAATTTAACTTAAACAAAAAAATACAATTTATATATTTTGGAACCATCCATTCTTTAAAAACAAAAAAAACTCCCCACTTTGCATCTTCATAAAGCTGACTGGAAATTTAATATTACATTTTGCCAAACTGAAAATTTTCAAACCAAAATGAATCATCCAAAAATAGAAATTATTTCCAAATTAAATAAAAGATATCAGAATGAAAGGATATACACAAATTCAGGTAAAATTTTACTAAAAAATTACAATGAATTTATCAATTTCTAGTTATTATTATTTTATTTTTTTATATAACATACATTTGGTAGGTTCCAAAATCTATAAATTTCAACCTAAGGTAATTTAAGGCCATCAAAATGAAAGAAAATATATAAATTTTTATAAATTTTTATAAAAGAAATACAAAGAATTAATAATTCAATTTCTGGTTATTAATTTTTTATATGTAAAATGCATATGGTAAGCTCCAACATCTATAAATTTAAACACAATATCATTTCAAACTAACATTTCTTACATTATGATAATGTGCAACCAATGGATATGCAGCAACCTTACTAAACCAACATATCGTTAATGGATGAAATTTCATTAGAATGAGGCAGTAGAAGTTGAAGCTTGAAGGATCAATACTTGAAACAAATATATATACATATATCCTATCCACTGCCTCCTAAGAAAGCCTTGAGAAATTTATGTTTTCATGGTATAGTTAGTCTTTTCTTTGATCAGTTTTCATAAGCAGATGTGCAGATCTCTTGCAGGGCACCTCAGCTCACCATACATCCATAAAGCAGCTAGCACCAACTCACTTCCCATAGATTTCACAATTCATTCACAACATTTCGTCAATTTTCCCTAATTTCTGCATTTTTCTCCATAAGCTTCCCTCTTGCCATTTAAACAAATCTAACCATCATGTTCCCTCTTGATCTTCCTTGACAAGCTTCAGACACCTCAACACTTTCATCTAGCCTTCAATTACCCTTTCCCATCATTTTTCCACCTTCAAAACCTCCAAAAATAGCTCTCGACCTCCTCTTGTAGATCCTCCTATAGATCCCCTACAACCTCCTGTAGAATTTCCTGTGAGTGGTTTTTCGAAGTCTGATTGCAAGGGAAGTCTTTAGAAGGGTACTAGGGGCTTCTTAGGACCTATCCACACCTTCCTCCACCTCTAAAAAAACCAAATCCATCTTCCTTCGCCATCAAACCTCTGCACAATCACAATCAAATAAATTACAAGCATAATAATTTCACATAAAAACACTCAAAAGCACAAAAAGGTGTTTTCTTCTCATTTCCTTTCAGAAGTAGCTTGAATAGATGTAATTTACCTTTTCAGTAGTCAATGGCACTCATTTCATCAATTTTCATCTCTTTTCCTGCAAAAGTAGGGTTAGTTGGAAAAATTAGGGTTTGTGTTACATTTCAGTCTTCCTTCTCATTTTGCAAGTAGAATAGCCTTTGTAGAGTTAGCTTTCTTTCATCACAGTTAAAATCTTCTTTTGGATACTCATAGAAGTTGGCTTGAGCTCCTAGTGATCTTGTGCCAGGTGACCAAGTGATAGCCTGCAGTAAGAGCTAGTACTTGTGCATACAACATCGTTGATTCCAAGTTTGTTACGAACTACCAGGTTGATAAAAGTAAAGTAGGAAGCCCCAGGAGTTGCAGAATTATTTCTGCAATACTAGTGCTCACCACAGGTTGAGTGCTACTAGCAGGGATGTTCCTTGACGAGGGTGTCAGGAATGTGACTGAGGTAGAGATACCCAAGTTGGGAGAGAAGATTGGTCATGAGACAACTCGGGAGCATCCACACGGGTTCTTGATCATACCCATCGGAACCCATGCATCTTCCACTTGTTGGCACCACAGGTAGTTGAGGGGAGGCTTGTTGTGTTCAATCTAAACCCATAGTCTAGATAGCAATACTTGAGGGATTTTCTTGAGATGACGTTATTGGATTCAGTGCCTCAAGGGCAGGATAGATATTCTATAGTGGAGGAGCAAGGTCAATGTGCGAGTTGATAGCCACATGTTGGGAGATGAGGTGATCTTTTGCAGGTGTGGCATATCGCTCATCATTGAGCCTACACCTGGGGATCTGGTCATGGGGGATACACGTGCCACTCTTAGGATCCTACATGATCAAAGGACACCATGTATGATGGAGGAAACTTTCCAGTGGGTGTTTGGGCTCCAGACATTGCATTGGCACATTATAGAGAGGGTGGATGGCAGACTTAGTGGTGATGGTTGGTAGGAGCAGGATGGATCCACATACACGGAGTCGATTGTGAGTATCAGAAACCCATCTAATGGCTGCATTCAGGTGATAACTATTTGGAACATGTGGTTTCCATTGGTCATTAGTACTATGTCGTGGTAGGCACAAGGAAGTTTATCATGCATCACATTAGTTCATGATATATGGAGAATATATGTTGATTGCATGTGGGGACTAGAAATGAGGCACGAATGGATTCCAATAGCTATTATAGCTATGTCACAGCAGGTCTGGCTATTGGGTCTCGAGATACAGTTGGTTGATAGATCACTTTATCTCATGATGAGAGGATTCATGGCAGAGAATGATTTAGTTCAGTCTTGGGATGCCACATGGGAGAGTGAACAAATCTTGCAGCACCTAGTTTTGTAGTTGCTTGGGGGCAAGCAACATCTAGGAGGGGAGGACTGTAATGTCCCTTCCTAATTGTTGTCCCAAGGTGAGGAGAAACCATTTTTGGAAAATTTTTTATTTTTGGATTAATTCAATTTTGATGGAAGAACTTAGGAGAAAGGGGATCGATGTGCCTTTTAGTGGATTTTGGGGGCCACTCACCCACCCAAAATATGCACCCCTTAGAGGAAATTCGATTTTCCTAAGTGGGCAATCGAAATATTTAATGGTAGCCACGTGGGGCCCAAGGGAGAAAGAATAAATAGAAGGAAGTGAGAAAAATTTGGGGCTTTTGATCATTTGAATAATTTCATTGTTTCTTTCGTTGTTTAGCTAAACTACAGAGTGTTGTTCAGCACAAGAGCTTCGTAAGGATTGAGGCTCACCCCTCTCTTCGGTGGAATTAGAGTGTCACCATAGGAGGGATTCCATTGCCCACATCAAATTTTCATATTTTGGAGGAGAATGTGTAGTAGTAGATCCAACCATACACCTTGTTCGAATTGAAGGTCAGAGGGATTGTGTCATCTCCACCCTGTACTGTGCATTCACTAGAGAGGGACATCTTGGTTGGAGATTTAGCAGGTGGATTTAGGAGCTGGGTTGCGAAGGTATTATTGGGAGTCTTATTTGGGGTCATTGGCAGCCTTATAGTAGCAAGTTATAGCAGTTTTACCTACAGGCAGTCAGCACCAACATTTGAGGAGGGTCAATCCCCAAGGGGTCGAAATTGACAAGTCAAAACCAGGCAAATCCCTTTTTGTGATTTTTTGGGTTTTGAGAGAGGAGTACATCCCTAAAGTTACATAAATTTCTAGGTGTTTATGAGGGGGTAAATCCAAAATTGGAGGAGGGTCAATCCCCGAGGGGTTGAAATTGGAAATTCAAAACCCATGAAAAACCCTTTTTGGGTTTTCTGGGTTTTTGGAGAGGAGTACATCCCCAAAGTTACAGATATTTCTAAGTTGTTTTGATGGGGTAAATCAGATCTGGAATTTAGCTAGAAGAGTAGTTTTAACCGTTTTAGGGGACAACACAGTATTTTGGAGGCAGCAAATATTACAATAGCTAAGCATTATTTTATCCTCCACTTGAGGCCTATGGTTTGCCTTGTGCAAGCCCATGTGCACTCCTTCCACCTCATATTGTACTCCAACAGTTATAATTAATAAAAATTGACCAATTTGGTGTTTCGGGCAAATTTATGTTTACATGTGTGTTTACTGAGCAAATTTATGTGTTCTAATTATTGCATGTCTTTGTTATCTCTGTAAATTTCTACTTTGGAACATTACAATTTTATACTTAAACCCTCTAAGGTTTGTAAAGAAATCAAACCAAAAGTAAACTCTTAGATCAGCTCATAAATTCCAGGAACATGAGTACCAAGAACATAATTGTAAGTTAATATGTCAAGACTAAAGGCCATGGTAATTAAGCTGATAGGATTTTTATGGTGAGGTTCATCCTCATGACACTGTAGCAGATTCATCGACCTTCAAAGAATATAACATTTCGAGGGTGAGATTGATCGTGGGCCTCTAATCTGCCATTTGCTCTGCCCGAGGTTCTTTAACTCTTAATAATCGTGTGCCAGCCACATGGCAGAGTGTGACATGATGGCTATGGAAAGGATGTTACGTCATAAAGCCAGTGAGTGGTGCCTTTTGGGGATAAGCCCTTTAGCTTGGGATAGACGATCAATTCTTTAGAATACTACGCTACAAATTGTTCCAATGTGTAATGCATGGGACCACATCACACATGCCTGGGCCTTTATAATATCACAGAATCGCAATCGGTGATTTCACAATGTAGCATTTGGTTGTAGTCCCAAAACTTGTGATCTCTGATGAGTGACGTGGCCTGATCTACATGGAGAGGAAATGAGAGAAGCCCCAAATCAGAGCCCTCTCTATCGACGGTTTCCAATTTGAGGTGTAACCTTAGTACATGGCATGTCAATTTTCCAATTGTCGATCGTCGATCATCTTCTGAATTTGGGCCTTGGTTCAGTGGCTCTTCACCTGACCACAGTCTAGCCCCCATATCGGAGCCCTTCAATCGGAGGTTTCACTTCGATGACAATACGCCTCAACTTGTGATCGTTGATCTCCCATATGTGATGCCATCTCTGCCACGTATCTTACATATGTCATCTTTTGAATAATTCCATGTGCCGCCCTTGATTCCTTTGAAATCTTTGTGACCATGGTGCTAACCCCCAAATTAAAGCTCTCTCTATCGGCGATTTCCAATCAGAGTTGTAACTTCAGTGCCCGGCATATCAATTCACCGATTGCCAGTCATTAATCACCTTCTACATTTGGGCCTTGGTCCTATGGCTCTTCACATGACCGTAGACTAGCCCCCATATTGGAGCCCTTCAACTGGACGTTATCAATTAGAGGTTTCTCTTCGATTGAAAATACACCTCAAACTGCGATTATTGATCTCCCATACGTGCCCTTATCGCTTCCATGTATCTACGACGTGTCACCTTTTGAATAATGCCACATGTCATCCTTGATTCCTTTTAACTCTTTATGATCGTGGTGCTAGCCCCTAAATCAAAGCCCTCTCTATCGGCAATTTCCAATCGGAGGTGTAACCTTGGTGCATGGCATGT
Source organism: Pinus taeda (assembly GCA_000404065.3). NCBI lineage: Eukaryota > Viridiplantae > Streptophyta > Pinopsida > Pinales > Pinaceae > Pinus > Pinus taeda. The sequence goes on from APFE030680139.1 coordinate 25,187, forward strand.
CAATTCGCCAATTGTTGATCGTCAATCACCTTCTACGTTTGGGCCTTAATCATGTGGCTCTTCACGTAACTGCAATATAGCCCTTGTATCAGAGCCCTTCAATTAGAATTTATAAATTGTATGTTTCACTTCTATGCAAAATACGGCTCAACCTTTGATCGTTGATCTCCCATATGTGATGCCATCACTGCCATGTGTCATCTTTTGAATAATTCCATGTGCTTCCCGTTTTGGGCTGTTGTGAGTCTTGAAAATTTTGAATCCACCTGCCGCAAGTCAGCCCTGTTGGAACGTCATGATGACGTCAGCCTCCCCATGTCACTTGTCGCAACCAATTGCTAGTTGCAACACGTCCCTTAACGCATCTAGTTGTGTGTCTCTTAAGATGTGGCCCATTCCCGGAAAGTTTTGATTGAGAGTAGATGAGGTGTTCTATTGAATTCTTTTTCATACCTCTGGAGGGTCTAGATATTGGAACAAATAGAATTCTCCAAAATCAGAAGTCGAAACTTGAAAAAATAGGGCATTTGGAGGCCGACAAGGATCACTAGATATCTGAAACAGATAAGGCAGTGACACCTTGGGCCTGCGAGACGTTCTTGTTGGTCTATTGGTTAGACAACCCTATTTATAATAGAGTTATATTAGACTAATAACATCACAGAAATTTTTTTCGAAATTTCCGATACATGTAGCATTGGTCTTGTATAATAATAAACAAATATCTAAACTCTGAATCTCTAAACTGTGTTATGGACCTCCAACCACTAATATGCAACCCATATTGTTTTATCATACCAAACTTGAATGTGAAATTGCATTCGCCCCTTATCATAGCTTTTGGAATACGACCTCCGATAAGATCCATTGTCTATGCACGTATCTTGCTCACACTGTCTCTTTTATTCATTAATTACCATTGGTTAGCCAACTATGTGCATTTACTATCGTTTTATTCTCCCTCGTACAAAGATCACATGTTTTACGCCCTTGTACAGAGGTAAATTAATATGATCGATCGGCCTTTTTTTTCCACAGCTTTCCAAAATATTTCTTCTAGTATCAAAGTTTCAATTCTCAAAAACTCTGGTATATATTTAATCAATATACCACATTTTTTTAACGATTACAACTTAAAACATCTACATGCATCTTGGTCTCGGTGGCTACTCTATTCATTAATCTAATTAATGGATCGACCACGGAATGACCATATTTTCGCTTTATTCTCGTCGCACGAAATTGATATGTTTTATGCCCTGGACACTTTATTATATGCGTTTATTCAGACGAGTCACATTGATATCTTGGATCAAACTTTCGAATTGCAAGATTTCGAAAAGTATTCTTCTCATGTCAAAGTTTCAAAATCTCGAAACTCCCATGTATATTTAATCAATATGTCACATTTTCCTTTGATTAAGGTTTGAAACTTATCCACACATCCTGATGTCGGGGACTATTCTATTCAATAATCTAATTAATGGCCCGCTTATGTGCATTTATTCTCACTTTACTCTCGCTCAAATGAGCATCTCTACCACGACCTCTACCATGTGTCTTAACTCTGATTTATTGCTTCCTCTACTTAGCCGGTAGATGGGTGTGTGCTCTATTTAGCCTCTTCACATCACACTATTCTACTAATTTTCAAGCTGCATTTTCTATTGTTGTTATTGTGCTATTTTTGGTCTCTTTTTGTTGCTCTTGTTGTTGCTACTGCACGTCATGTTGTTGCCTTCAACTGCATAACTACCCCAGAATTTCAATAACAAATAGGTGAGAATTGAGAACCTGCTAACCATATCGTCTTCTGCACTCATATGGCAAGTATCAATGTTTTCATATTGCGTATATAGCTTACAATACTATGTGTGTTGTCATGACATACAACACACTTGCCTGTAGAGTTTCTGAAATGCCATATATAGACAACCAACTTTCTATGCTTAAACATTTCAATTTTCCTTTCCCCTTACCCTTGATTATTGGAAATAATCTAAATTGTAAATATTTCTTCTTTCATTTGGCCCCCAAGTATGCCAATCTTGTGAAAAAATGCACTTGTTTCTTTATTTCCACTTTTTTCCAATGTTGACATTATTTTACGATCTTTCACCTATTAGGACACCTCCTTTCCTCATCATCACGGAAGTTGCCTTGATAATGAATTTCATCACTTTGTTGCTCGCTGGCTCTATAGTGATCCAACCATCGCTCCAAATTGTTGAACTCGACCTTCTTGCTTCCACAAAGACATTTTCCCAATGCTACCACATTTCCCTCTTCGATGGTACCTATCAACATAGAAATTTGCTTCTATTTTCTTACAATGTCCATGTCATCTCTGGTGCCCTCCAATTGGGCTTGATTACCATTCTCAAAGAAGTCAGTTGCACTTTTTTTCGAAACTATGCATATGTTCACTCTTCACCATATTCTTGATGTTTTTCTATTCCTTCCCTCTCTCCACCACTGTCACTCTGACTATTGTCGCATTGCTTTTCTCTTTCTTTCCTTATTTTCAGAACTCTGCAAATTATTGAACTGGAAGTTCTCGAACGTCATGCAACTTTGATTGGCGACCCAAACCTTCTTCAAATTGTACAAACGTCAACATACTAGCCCGTCTCTTGAATGTCACACACCCCCACCTTGTTTGTTGCTGCTTCGACGTAGGATTTTGCATCATCATCAACTCACTTATCCTCTACTCTGCTTATTCCCATTCAATTCGTGGCACGGATCCCCTATCATAAAAAATGGTCAATCCACGGTAGGGTGCTTGGAAAAACATTTGTTTTCTCCCAAAACAATGGTCGAGGCTCCCGAAATGTCTTTGGATTTGACCTCATTGATTCTTTCAATGATACAATCCATCTCTCTGCCTTTGGTGATCTAGAAAATTCCTTGCATGAGCTTGTCCAAATTGGGAAGCTTTACATGGTTTCAAATGGCACTGGGAAACCAACAAACACAAATTACAACCATATTGATAGCAAATAGGAAGTCTCCCTCTGCAAATTCCACTATTGAACCTTCCTTAGATGGTGTTCTACCAATTTCTTTCCACTGTTTCCATTTTAAATCTATAGATGAAATCATATCTACAAACCTGAGCTCAATTTTCGACATCATTGGCATTTTCAGGTCCACTTCTCTAACTTTCACCATTCGTCAAAGAGATGGCTTTGAAACACCTAGGAAAACTCTCAACTTGGAAGACATGTTTGGCTATAATATCGACATTACCCTATGGGGGATCATTGCCACACCTTGGGCAAGAAACTCGTTGAACTTGCCTCTTCTGGTGCTTCAATCGTGCTTACAATCAAAGGGGGACGCATAGCCGAATTTAATGGAAGAATTTTTGGGACTATCACAGCCACTAGCCTCATGCTAGATCACACCATTCTAGAGACCAAATAGCTCCAATAATGGTTTCATCAAAGAGGTTGATTGGCCTCTTCAGCATAGTTAAGTAGAAAATTTTCAGGGTGATCCAGGTGGATATTGGTGGCCACCCACCCATTCCACTTGGACTCCCACCATTGTTTCTTTCAGTTTTTCAGTTTCCTTATTTGTAGCACAATTTACTATTTTTGGCAATTTTTTGGGTCCTGAACTTCCAAAGCCATTTTGAGGCCCTAACGATGTATTTTGTGAAAACTAGGGCCAACATGGGACTTAAATTGATGTTGACCATTCAAAATTTGTATTCCTTGGATAGATCTTTCTAACGAGGTATTATGTGCATCAAATGGAGATTGTATGCCAACGTTACGACCTCATGAAGTTGATGTACCAATTTACCCAAACGGGGCCCATAGTTTGGCACTTCATCTCCTAGGGTTAGGTTTTTGGATGTTTAGGGTTTTCCCTTGTTTCTCAATAATAAATAGGCCTTTGAGCCTCATTGTAGCATAGTTTGTAAGCATATTTCAGTGTTTGATATTAATGAAATGAAATGTTATTTCTGCTGCATCTCTGTATTTATGGTTATATCTATAATTTGTTGTGTTCCTATTTAAATCTGGATCATGGGGCCTTCCAAGTGATGCCACCCACAATGTATAATTTTCGACCTTATAAACTCGCATCCCGTCACAAAACCAACATGGTTCTCTATTCGTTGAACCATCACCTCTATTAACATGTAAGATTTCTACTTCCTTGCATGCCCTCTCTCATTTGATGGTATGAAATGCATGAAAAAAATTGTCAACCACTCAAATGGAATGTGGCACTGCACAAAATGTGGTGGGATCTTCCCAGAATGTGACTATTGATATGTGCTAAAATTTGAAATACATGACCACACAGGCGTACTGGAAAATTTCATCGCATTTGATAATGCTACAACTGAACTCATATGTGACCAAGAAAAAGACTTGTTTGAACTCTCCAGTGATCCTGGTGCTATCCAGGAGCTTTGTGCAAGCATTTTATGTCATCCTTTCCTCTTCACATTGTCTATGAAAACGGATATCTTCAATGGTGTGGGCCATTTGAAGTTTGTACTAGTCAATTCATAGGAAATCATCTATAGCTTTACATGTTACATTCTCCTCTAGGAAATCGAAAAATATTTATTACTTTAGTTGTTCAGCATCTTTCAAAGTCGGTTTCTTTTCCCCATGCCACCCTGAAGTGTAAACAATAACTTATATATGATTTTCCATTAATTTTTGTTTCATCCCTTCCCACCCCCTTTTGTTCACTTTATCATTGTACTTCTCTTCTTTATGTATATACACCTATGGTACATGTTGTTGCTTCCATCTTTGCATAATTATCCATATTTTACTTTTATATATAGTATATATGCTTTTTTCTTTTACTTCTAAACAAGATAGAATATTTACATCCTTTTAAATTAAAAAAATTGTGTGCACCTAAATACAAACACTCTCTTCTTACAAAGGGTTGTCATTTGGTTTACTTAATCTACTTGGTAAATGAATGATAGATATTTATCGATCACCACAAAAATACTTCTTTGAAATAAGATGGATTCTAATCTCATTCTACGCTCCAAAGACAGCTTTAACAAATTTCCAACAACTAAATTTGAATCGCACAGCATTAGTACACAATATTAAATAAACATAAAATCTATTATAAATCTCCGCCCACTAAACTTCAACTACTTTATCAAAGACACATCTACTTTATAAGCTAGAAGGTGCTATTTCGAAAATATACCCACTAATGATGTTCTTTCTTTTGGGTGCTATGTACTCTATTGTTGCACTTAAGGCAACTCTTTCACATCTTCTATATTCACTTGAACTTTTGTCCCCATGTTTGTGTCCTGATGGAAATGCCAAAATCTTCTGCAAGCCCCTCAAGAAATGCTCAGAAGAGACTCCTTTATACAAATAATAAATACACCTCCAATAAACACAGATGACTAAAATATAAATTTGATTAAAACACCCAAACCTTTCCAGTTATACCCCCATCTAATGTTTCTCTTCCGCAACATTCCAAAACTTCACTTGCAAACCCATCTCCTTCAACATTCCCCACTCTGACTGTACCTACCCTTCAACTTCCTCCATTCACCGACACTTCTTTCCCATATACATCGCACACCCCACTCTAAGATATTTGTATGAATTAACTTCCTCCTTTAATATGGTCACAACCATATTATATGCAATTTTTCTTAGAGGGTAATTTCTAACTTATGTGGTAGGGACTAATCTACCCTCTAGCACTTGTTTGTAGATGTCAAGACCAAAGAAGCTTTCCATCCTTTATTAGTCATTTCTCAATGTTCGAGCTCCAATGAATCTTGTGATGAATGCCAACTCTAAGATACTTGTATGAATTAACTTCCTCTACATTGATATTGCAAACATAAAGTTAGTGTAAATGGTCTTTTAAAATCTAATTATCACAACAAATTGAATAAAAACTCTTGATTCTTAATTTAACTTCAACAAAAAAATACAATTTATATATTTTGGAACCATCCATTCTTTAAAAAAAAAACTCCCCACTTTGCATCTTCATAAAGCTGACTGGAAATTTAATATTACATTTTGCCAAACTGAAAATTGTCAAACCAAAATGAATCATCCAAAAATAGAAATTATTTCCAAATTAAATAAAAGATATCAAAATGAAAGAATATACACAAATTCACGTAAAATTTTATTAAAAAAATACAATGAATTTATCAATTTAGTTATTGTTATTTTATTTTTTTATATAACATACATTTGGTAGATTCAAAACATAAATTTAGTGTAAAGGGTCTTTTAAAATCTAATTATCACAACAAATTGAATAAAAACTCTTGATTCTTAATAACCTGTGATGAAGGATGGATAAGAAGTAAAATGTGAATCATGTATGAAGTTTTTGGCTGCAATTATAGAAACCTTTTATGTCAAGAAGATGGTAAAATTTATGTTAAGAATTTGTAGGGAGGGAATTGAAATGTTATGGAAGATAAAATACATAATAATAAAAAACGGTTTTGTGTGTTCTGCTGGAATCTTGACATGAAAAATGAATATTACTCAGAATAAGTTAGCTCCGCCCAACAATAGTAGCTTGTGAGTTAAGAACGGTCCTGATTTCTAAGACGGTCCCTTTATATATATATATATATATATAAACAATTAAGATTATATATAAAAACACATTTCTTAAAAACGGTCCTGATTATATATACTATATACACAATTAATAATATAATATATATATATAAACAATTGGTTAAGCTAAATTGTGAGTCCCGGAAAACAAGGTTCCATTTTCCAAATATTTCTAGATAGATATAGATATAATTCAAATTGATTTTAATTAGTAAGTCGTCGAACCCGTGCAACTATAAATTGCTTTTAATTATAAATTGATTTTAATTAGTAAGTCTTTGAACCAGTGCATATGTAAGAGCGCCCATAAGAGTTTGAGTTTAATCTTCAAATTTTAACCAAAGGATATGTAAGATGTATAAATTATATAACCAGAAATAAATACAATTATATATTTGGAGAATTAATTCTTATTTGTCTTGTGTTTATTAATTGATATTCATCATTAAATGTAATTGTTATGTGATTGTTAATTAGTTGGATTTGAGAGATTTAGTCTAACTAATATAACTCCATATTTTGGTGTTTTGTTGAGATATTTTCTCAACCAGTTGATTGTATGGTTAAGATATAATTTCTTTCTTGAACCAATATTTATTATAGATGTTTAAAGAAGTTAATGAAGACGTCGCAGAGAAAAAGATCAAGACATGTACTCATTAAGACAGAGAGTTGGAGAATTAACCCCTACTTATCTTGTGCCTATTAATTGATATTCATCATTAAATGTAATTGTTAATTAATTGTATCTGAGAGATTTAATCCAACTAATATAGCTCCTATTTTGTTGTTTGTTGAGATATTTTCTCAACCAGTTGATTGTATGGTTAAGATATAATTTCTATCTTGAACCAATACTTGTTGTATTTATATGTGATGTTTAATAAAATACAAGGTAGTTTTGGTATGCAAACAAGTTTTTAAACTCATATTTCTCAAATTAAAACAAGTCTATGGGCCAAAGGCCGAAAAGAAATTCAATAATAGTGAAATGGAAATAGATTTATAATTAATCCCTCTAGGGTTTGTAAAGAAATCGAACTGAAAGTAAACTCTAATATCAGCTCATAAATTCCAGGAACTTGAGTACCAAGAACATAATTGTAAGTTAATATGTTAAGACTGAGGGCCATGTTAATTAAGCCGATAGGCTTTTGATGGTGAGGTTCCCCCTCATGACATGTTGCAAATTTGTCGGCCTTCAAAGAATATACCATTTCGATGGTGTGATTGACCGTGGACCTCTAATCTACCATTTTCTTTGCCGAAGGTTCTTTGACTCTTAATAATCGTGTGTCAGTCACATGGCGGAGTGTGACATGATGATTGTAGAAAGGACATTATGTCATAAAGCTAGTGAATGGTGCCTTCCAGGGCTAAGCCCTTTAGCTTGGGATAGGAGGTCGATTCTTTAGAATACTGCGCTATAAATTCTTCCAATGTGTAATGCATGGGACCACATCACATGTGCCCGGCTTTTATAATATCATGGAATTGCAATCAGTGATTTCACAATGTAGCATTTGGGTGTAGTCTCAAAAATTTCGATCTCCGATGAGTGATGTGGCATGATCTACGTGGAGAGAAAATGAGTGAAGCTCCAAATCAAATCCCTCTCTATCGACAATTTCCAATCAGAGGTGTAACCTTGGTGCATGGCATGTCAATTTGTTGAATTTCGATCTTCGATCACCTTCTGCATTTGGGCCTTGGTCATGTGGCTCTTCACATGACTGTAGTCTAGCCCCTGTGTCGAAGCCCTTCAATTGAAGGTTTCACTTCGATGCAAAATATGCCTCAACTTGCGATCGTTGATCTCCCATAAGTGATGCCAACTCTGTCACGTATATTCAATGTGTCACCTTTTGAATAATGCCATGTGTCACTCTTGATTCCTTTGAACTCTTTGTGACCATGGTGCTAGCCCCCAAATCGAAGCTCTCTCTATTGGCGATTTCCAATCGGAGGTGTAACCTTGGTGCATGGCATATAAATTCTTCGATTGTCGATTACCGATCACCCTTTGCATTTGGGCCTTGGTACTGTGGCTCTTCACATGACCATAGTCTAGCCCCCGTATCAGAGCCCTTTAATCGGAGGTTTCACTTCGATTGACAATACACCTCAAACTATGATCTCTGAGCTCCCATATGTGACGGCATCGCTTCCACTTATCTGCCATGTGTCACATTTTTTAATAATTCCACATGTCTCCCTTGATTCCTTTGAACTCTTTATGATTGTGTTGTTAGCCCCCAAATCAAAGCCCTCTCTATCGGTGATTTCCAATCAGAGGTGTAACCTTGGTACATGGCATGTCAATTTGCCGATTGTCAATCATCAATCACCTTCTACGTTTGGGCCTTGGTCTTTTGGCTCTTCACGTGACCACAGTCTAGCCCCCGTATCAGAGCCCTTCAATCAAAATTTATCAATTGGAGGTTTCACTTCGATGCACAATACAGCTCAACCTTTGATCCCTGATCTCCCATACGTGACGCCATCACTGCCACGTGTCATGTTTTTTAATAATGCCACGTGCCACTGTCTTTTGACTTATTGTGAGCCTTGAAACTTTCGAATCCACCTACCATGTGTCATCCATCTTAGCATGTCGTGATGACTTCAGCCTCCTCATGTCACTCGTCACAACCAATTGCTAGCTACAATGCGTACCTTAACGCATCTAGTCGTTGTTAGTCATGTGTCTCTTATCGAATCTAGTCTTTTTGCTGCCACACATCCCTTTGGAAGGAGAGAGAAAAGGCTCGAGCTTCTTTGAATTTTTTATATAAATCCTTTGTTAATTTGTTATCGTCCATCCTAATACTTTAATACTACTGGCCCATTTTCGGTTGTTTCGTCGCAACTCGCAATATCTTCCCTTTTAAGATGTGGCCCATTCTTAGAAAGTTCTGCTTAAGAGTAGATGTGATGTGCTATTGTGTCAAACACACATGGGAGCAAGAACAAATAGTAAATATAAATCATGTGAGTTCATTTTTTATTAACATGAGATATACATTTATAGTACATTGTTGCGACCGTTGGGATTCACATCCCAAGGTCTCTTGGACTCCTTTTCTCCATTCGGCTTCCACACTAACCCATTTAGGATAAGGTGTCCAACATTCCCCCCCTTAATCTGAAGTGTTATGTATGAGTCCAAGAAGAGAGTTATAATACAAAATGTGCAAAAATGCATGCCAGCACTAGGCTGAATGTGCTCTCTGAAATGGTTGTATAAAGGGAGGTGGTTTAAGGATGACCACCAACACTGGAATGCTTAGTGCAGTTCCCGGAACTCTTCCAAAACTGGCAAGAAGCTAGAGTCTTCTGCTAGAGGAAGTGCTCCTATTGTTTTGAAGAGGGAAACCTTCAACTATAAAATGGAGGTCTCACCCCGCATAAAAGGGAGAACTTCAACCTGCAAAGGGAAGTCTCAACCTGTGATGGTTTAAGGATGACCAACAACTCTGGAATGCTTAATGCAATTCCTAGAATTCTTCCAAAGCTGGCAAGAAGCTGGAGTCTTCTGCTAGAGGAAGTGTTCTCAATTTTGTTCCTGGAATTCTTCCAAAACTGGTAAGAAGCTAAAGTCTTCTGCTAGAGGAAGTGTCTCAGATTTCCCACTGAAGGTATGTTCACGGGCATCTTGTCTCTGGCTACAACTCTAAAACTGGTGTGGTAGGTTGTGGCTCAGGCTCACTTGATGTGGCTTTGAAGATTGTAGATGACCATCATTTCCCCCCCTCTCAGATACAAGGTGCGATGATGGAGAAAACTCAGCGGCAAGACTTTTCAATACTTTGGAACAAGTTCTGACATGTGTTTGGAATATCTTCTTGGCTATTGATGCCCATTGCCAAGAAGCAATCCATCCAAGATGAATCTTTATTCTTGCAAGACGTTTGTTTTTGAAGCATCTGTGTGAAGAATGACTAGTTTTATGACAGTGCTTACATGGATGAAGATCAAAACAGTGATCTTTCAGATGGCCAACTCGGTCACAGTGTTGGCATTTCACAATCTATTGTTGATGTTGTTGTGGAAGAGAGGTAGAGTCTGGAACAGCTGGAGCTGAACTATCATGAGGAGCAGGTGAACTATCATGAATGAATCCAGCACTCTGAAACTGAATGGGCTTGGCGTAGTCTAGAATATTAAAGGAAAAGTCCTTGTCATATCCAAGACCGGTTCTGTGCTTGTTGTGGACAAGTTGTTCCCAAGGTCTGATGATGGACTTGGGAGGTGCAGACTGAGTTTATGCATCTGCATGTACAACTGCTGCTTTATTTGAATGAACTGTAACATTATCTACTTGTTGTTGATGGGTGGTTGTCTCAATGTTCTGAACAAAAACAGGTTCAGAATGATGTCTATTTTGATGTAGCTCTTCTTGTTGTAGCTGTGATTCAAGCTGCAAAAAATCGATCTTTTCCTGTGCATTTTGTAGACATGTCTGAATTTCTGAGAGAGAGCCTTTGTTGATTTGTAATGTGTCATCAACAGTAGATAGTATAAGAGTTTTCATGAACTCTAATACTTCAGTAATTGTAGCCATTTTCCTCAACATAAATGCACCCCTAGAAACTTGTTTTAGTATGAGTTGAAGTGAAAATGTACCCTAAATAATCACAATGCCTGTAACAAATAGTAGACAATCTGGTGCATATAATGTTGATACCACCCCAACAATTAAAACAACCTTCTCATTAGAATTTATTGAGAAAAACAAATTTGTTTGTTGCACATAAATTTATGCCCAAACTGCACAACAGGAACAAGTAAGTTGAACAAGCAGCAACTTTAAATTGAATTGGAGCAACTTCATTAATATGCCAATAGGTCACTGTCCCAACTTCCCTCAAACAAATGAAGTCCTTGTTCTTTCAGATTATCTTTTGTGTCAGATCACCGAAGCATATTTCATGTCTCAAATTATTTGCACAATGGTCATGGGTTCAACGCATCAATAGTTCAATACAAAACCATTCCAACACGCGGTCACTGAAACGAACCCGAGACTATTTTTTTCATTCCAGGAGTGAGAGAACTTCGGTCATTTGCTATGGTAAAAAGCTTAAAATAACTTCACAACTTGCTAAAATTAAGAACCTTGAACTAGCTTCCTTTATTCCCTGGGATTGTTACAGAAAATGCTCTTTAATATGGAGAGTAATTGCAAAATCTTCCTGACATATGCGCTGTTGTAGAATTCACGCTTCACGTATTTGATCCCGCTATAAAACTTAGAAACAAAAGCAATCGAAGAAATGTAGTCCATCCACTGCCGAGAACGGGGACGACATCACAGTTGCATTTAAGAAACAACCGCCCTAAGAAAACATGGTTAAGGAATCATACAAAGCATTAAATTCCCTGCGCTTATTAGCTTGGTGCTTATTGTTTCTGTTTCATTAAATGTTGAGAAACCAATGGGAGAATAATAGCAATCCCCGCAATCAAACAAAACTGAAGAAAAGATCCATACAATCAAAAACCAATGAATAACGACAGCCGAGCCAGAGAGATAACGCCTCAAAACTTGATTTTTCCATTAAGATAATTGTCAATATATACGCATTCAACACCAGAACTTGGACGGGTGCATACCATTAAATAAATCAACACTATTATTCAAAAACGGGTTGCTTTGCTATTCCAGGTCATTGATGACTGCAGACAGCAATGCTTCCACATCATGCGGTATACATCAATTGAGAAACCTGTGGCTGAATAAAGACAGCGTCACCAAACGCATTCCAACTTTATGGACAGCGTTAATACGTATATAGTATACTCAGTTCATATAAATATGAATGATGTAATGGATGCAGCTCACTTCTTTGGAGGCATAGACCCATTTAAACGGACAAATTATGGGTGTTCCGGCGTTCTATCGGTGGTTGTCGGATAAATTTCTGATGGTTGTAGTAGATGTTGTGGAGGAGGAGGCAGTGCAGGTTAACGGCGTCACTATACCCATTGACACCACCAAAATGAATCCCAATAATTTGGAGTTTGATAATCTATATCTGGATATGAATGGAATCATTCACCCCTGTTTTCATCCTAAAGATCGGCCTTCGCCTTCAACTTATGATGAGGTATATCAGTGTATGTTCGATTACATAGACAGGTTGTTTGCAATAGTGCGCCCCATGAAGCTTTTGTATATGGAAATCAATGGCGTTGCACCTAGAGCAAAGATGAATCAACAACGCTCTCGACGTTTCAGGGCGGTAAAAGATGCAGCTAATGCGGCTGCAGAAGAGGAAAGTCTGCTGAAAAACGCAGAGAAGGCGTTTCGTCTGTCCCCAATTCTCAGCTTTCAACTGGCTATGATCAGGCGATTTCAATAGGCAGCGTAACGCACCATTACACTCATTCAATAGCAGCATAACGCACCATTCAATACCGTAACGCACCATTACACTCATTCAATAGCAGCGTAACGCACCATTACACCATCATTGATACCATTCAATAGCAGCGTAACGCACCATTACACCATCATTGATACCATTCAATAGGCAGCGTAACGCACCATTACACTCATGAATCATTCAATACCATAACACTCCATATACCATTCTTTCATTTTCCAATTCCGATTTTCTTCAATCTCTAAACCAGATTCGATTTCAACGTAACTGCTTCTCTCAGCATTCCTTCACATAGTTGCACTTTCAGTGTGTTATCCAATTCTCACAACGCAACCAAACAGCGTGTGATCTTAAATTAAATTCAATTGAAGTTCTATGCAGCACACATTGATCATCATGCACAAACTCAATGCTATATATCATAGCCAACACCAATTTAATACTACAGCAAATTCTCAATCGATCTCGACATACATCGACCTTTCCACAGCTAAAATTGATCACGCATTCAAGGTATTATAAGCGCCATTTACAATTTGATTGATATTGAACCCAATTTCAAAAACTAAATATACAACATCTTCAATTTAATTTCCATTCCACAACTTTGATTCAGGCTTGATTCAACGCCTTCTTACACTCAAACAAATTTGAATTATAGTTTTGACAATATCGACATCGATTATTCAAATTGATCTGCCAGTCCTTACAAAGTTCAATTCATTCAATTGTCCTTGAATTCATAAACACATCCAATACAAGTGCGCATCACTCAAGTCTCGATTTCAGAAATTAACACCCAATTTCTAAAACCATCAATAAACTCTAAAACACACTTATCATATTAATACTGAAAAATACTTACAAACTGTTCTTCCTAGCCAGATATTCAACAGTTTCGTAAAACAAATGGTTCAAAGAAACTATGCAGGGTAGGAGTACGCCCGCTTTGATACCATGTCAAACACACATGGGAGCAAGAACAAATAGGAAACATAAATCATGTGAGTTCATTTTTTATTAACATGAGATATACATTTATAGTACATTGTTGTGACCGTTGGGATTCACATCCCAAGGTCTCTTGGACTCCTTTTGTCCATTCAGCTTCCACACTAACCCATTTAGGATTAGGTGTCCAACATATTGAATTATTTTTCATACTTTTGGAGGGTCCAGATATCGGAACGAATATAAATATCCGAAGTCAGAAGTCGGAACTTGAAAAAACAACGCATTTGGAGGCTGAAAAGGATCGCTATATATCTGAAATAGATAAGGCAGTGACACCTCAGACCTACGGAACATTCCTGTTGGTCTATTTGTCAGACGAACCTCTTTCTAATAGAGTTATATTAGAATAATAACATCGCGGAAATTCTTTTTGAAATTTTTGATACATGTAGCATTGGCTCTGTATAATAATAAACAAATATCTAAATTCTTAATCTCTTAACTATGCTATGGAATTCCAACCACTAATATGAAACCTCAATTGTTTTATCATACCAAACTTAAATTTGAAATTGTATTCGCCCTTTATCATAAATTTTGGAATACGAACTCCGATAAGATCCACTATCTATGCATGTATCTTGCTCTCGCTATCTATTTTATTTATTAATTACCACTGGTTAGCCGATTATGTGCATTTGCTATCATTTTATTCTCCCTAGTACAAAGGTCGCATGTTTCATGCCCTTGTACAGAGGCAAATTAATATGATTGATCTTCATTTTATTTCCACAGATTTCCAAAATATTTCTTTTGGTGTTAAGGTTTCAATGCCCGAAAACTCCGATATATATTTAATCAATATGCCACATTTTTTTAACGATTGCAACTTAAAACATCTACACGCATCTCAGTCTTTGTGGATACTCTATTCGTTAATCTAATTAATGGACCAACCATTTGTGTATATTTTCACTTTATTCTCGCTCACACAAAATTAATATGTTTTATGCCCTTGACATTTTATTATATGCGGTTATTCAGATGAGCCACATTGATGTGTTGGATCAGACTTTCGACTTGCAAGATTTTGAAAAGGATTCTTCTCATGTCAAAGTTTCCAAATCCTTAAACTACCACGTATATTTAATCAATATGTCACATTTTCCTTTGATTAAGTTTGAAACCTATCCACACATCATGGCGTCAACGACTGTTCTATTCAATAATCTAATTAATGGCTTGCCTATGTGCATTTATTGTCACTTTACTCTCACTCGAACGAGCATCTCTGTCATTGGTAACCCCAAGACCTCTGCCATGTGTCCTCACTTTGATTTATTTCTCCCTCTGCTTAGCTGGTAAATGGGCATGTGCTCTATTTAGCCTCTTCACGCTGCACTATTCTACTGGTTTTTTGACTTGCATTTTACGTTGTTGTTGTTGTGCTATTGTTGCTCTCTTGTTGTTGCTACTGCATGTCATGATGCTTCCTTCAACCGAATAAATGCCCTGAAATTTCAATAACAAACACGTGAGAATCGAGAACCTTCTAACCATATCATCTTCTGCACTCAAATGGAAAGTATCAATTTTTTCATACTGTGAATATAGCATAGAATACTATGTGCGTTGTCATGACTTACAACACACTCGCCTGTAGAGTTTCTTAAATGCCATATATAGACAACCAATTTTCTATGCTTAAAATTTTCAATTTTCCTTTCCCCTTACCTTTGACTATTGGAAACAATCTAAATTGTAAATATTTCTTCTTTCATTTGGCTCCAAGTATGCCAATTCTATGAATGACTGTGCTTGTTTCTTTGTTTCCACTTCTTTTCCAATGTTGACAACATTTTATGAGCTTTCACCTATCAGGACACCTCCTTTCCTTGTCATCATGGAAGTTGCCTTGACAACAAATGTCATCACTTTGTTGTTCACTAGCTCCACAACAATCCAATCATCACTCCAAATCATTGAACTTGACCTTCTTGCTTCCACAAAGACATCTTCTCAATGCTACCGCATTTACTTCTCCGATGGTACCTCTCAGCATAGAACTTTTCTTATGTTTGCTTACAATAGCCATGTCATCTCTAATGCCCTCCATTTGGGTTTCATTATCATGCTCTAGTGCCCTCCAAAACTATGTGTATGTTCACTCTTAACCATATTCTTGATGTTTTTTTGTTCCTTCCCTCTCTTCACCACTGTCACTCTGACTAATGTCGTGTTTCTTTTCTCTTTCTTCCCTTCTTTTCAGGACTCTTCCAATTAATGAACTGGAAGTTCGCGACCGCCTTGCAACTTTTATTGGGGACCTGGACCTTCTTCAAATTGTACAAATGTCGACATACCAACCCGGTTCTTCAACGTCACACACCCTTGCCTCTTCTGTTGTTGCTTCAAAACAAGATTTTGTGTCATCATCAACTCAGTTATTAATGTTTCATTGCATTTGATAATGTTTCAACTGAACTCATGGGTGTCCAAGCAAAATACTTGTTCATACTCTCCAGTGATCCTAGTGTTATCCACGAGCTTTGTGCAAGGGTTTCATGTCATCCTTTCCTCTTCACAGTGTCTATGAAAATAGATATCTTCAACGATGTGGACCATTTGAAGTTTGTACTAACCAATTCATAGGAAATCACCTATAGCTTTGCATCGCTGCAGTCGAATAACCACCATACTTCTGGAACACATTACAAAACTTAGTAATCCTCAAACGAGGAGCGAGGAATGGCTTAGACTAGAAGCGACCCTACATAATGAAGAAGTTCCTGCCACCATAAATGTATCCCTCATTGCTTGAAACCCACCATCAAACCCCATTACCAAGCTAATGCCAAATAATCAAACGAAGTACTCTAAGACCTTCATGAGATGAGCGCCCAATAAAACATCCTCAACACGCCTAATTTTCATGAATTTCACATGAGAGTGGATTTAAATGACACCTTCAAAACCTTATCTCTTTCCACTACCACCCCATTAGGAAACGTAATTTTGATTTTTAAAAACAACTTAAATTATCAATTTTTCAAAAAACTAATTAAAATATATAAAAAATCTAATTCATTAAGAATTAAAATGAAATTTATTAGAAATAAAATTATTTACATACTCTGCTTTAAACGCATACATTTTATAATAATAAAAAAATGAAAATCTCGTGAAAATTATGAATAAAAAACCAATTTAGATAACTAGTATCAAATTAGAAATAAACGATCTAAAATACACCATATCACACAACATTTCATGGAAGAAAGATATCGAGAAAACAAATCACAGTACACGGACACGGATTTCTAAAGATGTGCAAACGCACTAATAAAATCTTAAATCAATAAGCACTGCGATGCCTAATGCCAGCCGGCGTTCACAGAAAAAAATAATGGTGCAATTCACATACCACCTAACACCAACGATTCCGTTGGCATAATTGAAGCACCAACGATTCTTTTGGCTTAATCAAAGTTGTGGTCAAGGGGAATCCAGTCATACCGGCCCCTACAGCGTCAATGATCAAAACGCGTTCATATCGGAGTTGAATTGACTATAGAGCGAAGAAAGTGCACACATTGACTTGACTTGAGTAGTTCAGATAGTTACAAATTTTTGGCAAGGACTAATCAGCCTGTCATACAGCATTAAATGGCTTGGTACACGTATGTTCTATAACAAAATAACAGTCTTTGGTGGCT
>APFE030680151.1:0-17938 GCA_000404065.3 Pinus taeda
AATATATAAGAGTCTAAGGGGTCACAATATAATCAAGCTGACATAACAGTAATAACATAAAGGCACAAAAATAAAAATAGTGGGTTTCTATGGGGCATACTAATAAAAATATGGGGACAATAAGGGCACAATAATAAAAATAAGGGATACATTGACAATACTAATGGTGGAATCACTAGTATTATAGGGGCCTAACAGGATTTTTACGCTCTCCACCATCTTCGCCAACTTTTTTCCCTTACTGAGATCATTTATCTCTACCGAGAGGAATTCTGGGCATTAAAGTGCCATTAACCCCTCCGAACAGGCAACCACCATCAACCCAAGGCCTTTTGGGCTTTCACAACTATCTAGCATGTTAAATTTATGTCTTTAGCACTCTTTCCCATAACAATTTACATAATGAAGCATATGAACATTATCATTAACAAAATAAACATGCATATACACCATGCATTGACACCTAACCCTCAACATGGTTCCATAATATCTAGATTGATAGAAAACATAACTAACATACATGTTGTATACATTCTAATTTTCCAAGTAACACAATTATGCATATCATATAACATTATACTTTCTCATTTATGGTTGTAATATGATTTTACCTTCACAGGTTTTCTTGTGGCCATTAAACTGCCACTACTTAATCCCATCACCAATGTTATTCATAAATATGCATTATTTATAGGTATTCACTTGGTCACTAAGCTACCACTACTTAATCCCATCAACAACGTTAGTCATAAATATGCATTATTTAACAAGTATTCACTTTCTGAATCATTTCAAATTTCCACAGTGTTATTAACAGACCGATAAATGAAGTAACTACAATTCAAGTAATTAAATCAAATTCAATTCATTCATATAAGTTTTATTAGTTAGTCGTGAAACACTAACCAATCACAACTACGAACCATCTTAATGCAACCATGAGAAAACTTAATCAACAATTAGTTATTACAATCAAGTCTCACTACTTGATTCATTGTTTATTTTCAATATCTAAAGGGGTTCTTCCAATGTCCTTTTAAAACACTCTATTGTCTTATTCAAGGATGTCCCCCATATTTACATTCATGCATTCACTCATTAAAAGTAGTGCATGTAACTTTCATGTTCATTAAGTCTATCATTAATTTTTCCATATTTGCAAAAGTTGGTAGTTAATTGTCACTTTCTTTAGTGAGTGTTTAGGATTGTTCATAAGTCTGACAAAGGTTTTATTATCTTTTATCCTCATCAAGATTCAAATGTCATGAACATAGTTTTGTAGCAAACATACTACTCCTTGCAGTTATAAACATGAATCACACATATCATGTCAAAAATAGTGTACTGCATATATTAATATGTAGGTTGTTAGACTCATACTTGAGTTGATGCTCACTAGTAGCATACCTCGATTTCCTTTCTACTTAAAAATTCCCAAATACGTTAGTGCTGCAACCTTTATCTCTGATACCACTTGTAACATACCCCGGTAACCTCACATAAAAATGCAGGGAGCTAGAATTTTTTTTACACAAATTAGCCACAAGTAATTATCCAAATCATTATTCCAAATTCCTCATTAACCATTAGATAGAGTGTTCATTAGTACATAAAGTAACTTTCAATAGAAGACAGCAAGTTGCATAACCATTAACAACCATTGTTGTAGTACTATTGTAGTATATTTAATAAATTGTCTGATGAACCTTGCATCCATTTCATGATTCTGTTAACCAGATTAATTAATCACATACTTGACGTTATGAATATCACATTATATAAGGAATCAACATCATTAAAGAGACACAATAATCAATTACATCATTGAACACCGATATACCCTGGAAAAGCTGTAAGTATTCTTGCCCATTGAGAATATTTCACAAATTACCCTATTTAATCTATATTCACTTCCACGAAAATGACTACGAAATCCATTTTCAAGAAAAGAGCATGCATCGTATCTTTTCTTACATAAAAGGCATATGCAATGTCATATAAAGACAAAAAAGCTTACTTATCTTTTAACGCTGCAACAATCTATATGGTAATAACAATCTTTATCTACATGTAGTAATATATTTTCTTTTTACTATATATATATATATATTCATAAAT
This sequence comes from Pinus taeda, assembly GCA_000404065.3. NCBI lineage: Eukaryota > Viridiplantae > Streptophyta > Pinopsida > Pinales > Pinaceae > Pinus > Pinus taeda. The sequence continues at coordinate 2,119 of APFE030680151.1, forward strand.
CTATGATAATTGCTTAGTTTTTCCATGCAAAACGCAACAACATGATATTTTCGAAAAATCTAAAGAAAGAATTTATTCTTCTCCATAAAGAATGGAGTTACTTATCTATTAGTATAATATATTTGGATAATCTCTTGCGGACAAGAGAAACACAATGGCTTTCAATAGTCCATGATTTGGAAGGTTGCTCGCGATTTACAACTCTTTCTTTACCCACTATGAAGAGGAGATTGAGGCCAGCGAAGAGTATCTATCGCCAAGCTACTACCCACTATGAAGAGGTGATTGAGGCCAACAAAGAGTATCTATCGCCAAGCTACTAAGCTTAGAGTGATTGTCTTTCCCTGATCTCTACGCTTAGAGTGATTGTCTTTCCCTCATCTTTTCTTTGTGAAGGTATTTAGCAATGAAATCTACAAGAATATAGAGCATAATTCCGTGGCTACCAAGGAAAAAGGTTGAATATTAATGGCTGCTGCAATAACTACAAGAGTATAGAGCATCATGCCGTGGCTACCAATGAAAAAGGGGGAATATTAATGGCGGCTACAACTAGGGCCTTTTTGTTGAGCTTATAAAATGAGTCCAAGTACCAAACTTCATGAGTTGTGACTATATGTTTCTTAAATTATTTTTCCCCCATCCACTAGAAGGAAAGAAAACCATTTAACTTGCTCACACTACTCCAATCATTTCTTGGAACCCACAATAGTAGTTACAAGTCATTCCATAACTACTTGATTCAAAACTTCAACCAGTTAAATAATAATATTCTGTAATTACATGAGTTTGGGTAAATATATTACATTTGATCACCATCTATCCAAGACCCATATAAATTAAAAAATAAATAAATTATTTTTAATATAAAATAAAAATGCATTTTAAAAAAATAAGAAAAATAAAATAATTTAAAACTTAAACCTTTTATTTAAAACTTTATTATTATTAAAAAAGTATTTTGAAAACTCAATTACTTATACATTTCTTAATAAATCCTAAATTATTAATTCAATGCATACATTACATATATTATTTATTCGGTTCATTGAATTCAAATTCTTGATGCCTACATGAAAGACCAACATAAATGAGTGTTCAATAGATCTTTCATTAGATCTTGAAACGATCCAGTATACTCTTTCCCTTTAATTCCTGGTTCCAGAAAGCTCCTTCAAACTCTTCAAACTTGTATCCTCTATACACAGCCGGCTGATGTTCATCCACCATGCTAGTTGCAGGGGAAATAAAAGCATCGTGTCCAGGAGAATAAAAAGTGGGAATTGATATGCGTGCACTCTGCTTATTCGTTATTACTCGATGATCCACGCTCTTAAATTTCCCATTGCTCACAACCTAATACAATTCAAATCACACACAACACAAATTGAATGATTAGTATCAAATTCTTGCACAATGAGAGAAAATAACTTAACTTTATAGATCTGCGCATTCTTTCTCACCTGCAGCTGATCTCCCAAATTGACCACAAACGCGTCAGCTATGGGTTCTACAGAAGCCCACTTTCCATTTCTGAATACTTGCAGGCCACTGACATTATCGCTTTGCATTAACACAGTGATGACACTTGCATCTGAATGGCTTGCTGCACCAATAGTAAGATCTGGGTTTGGGCATGGAGGATAATAATTTATACTCATCACATGGCTATGTTTTCCAAGAATTTTATTCAAGTAATTGGAATCTAGCCCCAGAGCTTCTGAAATTGCAGCCAGCAACCTTAATATCAGTGCTCTCAGCTCACCAGAGTACTTGCCCGCAATTTCTCTGTAACAAAACTCAGGTCAAAACAGCTAAACTTGTCCATGGTGGGTTAAGATGAATCTTTTCTAGTGTTCTGTCTTAGATATTTTATAACAGATAAAGGTTTGCTGATTACCTGTAGGCTGCTGGTTTTTCAGGCCAAGAGCCGATGACTTCTTCTAGAGGATGACAAGGGTGAGTGAGATAGTCCAACCAGTTGAGAACCTTGTCTTTGTTAAGATTGAAGCTGGTAGAAAGCCGGGCTAGCTGCTTTATGTCTTCTGAGTAGAGACATGCTCGGTCTTCGACGGGCATTTCGAAGAACTCTTTGGCTATCCCCATCATGCTTTCCATGACATTCTTTGGCACGCCATGGTTCACTATCTGATATCAATAAAAAATTAGTCAATCGGATATGAAACTTGACACAGAAACTATATCATATTAATACCAGCATACCAACAGAGATGTATAGACTCAATAGTCTGCACATTCAACCAAAAGTTTAAGTATTTGAGGGGAGGTAGAAACCTGGAAGAAACCATCCTCTTCGCATGCAAGTCGGATTTGATGGACTACTGTTGCTCTGTTAGGGCCATCGAGGTCTTTTAGGTCTATCACAGGGATGCTCTCAGAGTAAGAGATCTGAGACACCTGTAGGCGTTCATGGGGAGGCAGGATATATCTTTCCTGCACCTCCAGGTTGTTTGTTCCATTGGATATGAGCTTCTGAATGGCACTACTCAGCTGTTGGGTCTGCACATCCATTGTAGAAGACATCTTGGTCCAATATGTGTGCTACGGGAATTTATAGAGTACAACAATATTACTTTTCTGGCAATATTAGATAACAATCCACCAATCCTTCTGCGCCAACGTTGACGACAAAGTACCCAATTCTGCGCCACCGTTGACGACGAACTACCCACTTCTGCGCCACAGATGAATTTAGAGCGCTGACGATGGAAGAGTTGGTCCGTGCATTCAAATAAGGCGCACATTCGTATTTGTTAGAGTTATAAACACATTCTATTATATAAAGTTATAAACACATTCCAGAACGAGGAAACCTATTTGTTAAAGTCCATGCAGACCTGAACAGCAAGTTTGATGAGATGGATTGAATTTAGAGCGCCTGACGACGGAGTTTTTAGGGGATGCGAATCACGCTTTCGAATATTTTGAAATCGGATTTGTTAACACATTCAAGAACGAGGATTGGATTTAGAGCGCCTGACGACGGAGTTTTGTCCAATATAGTCCACGACCGAGGAAACCTATTTATTAGATTTGTTAACACATTCAAGAACGAGGATTAAATTTAGATCGCCTGACGACGGAGTTTTGTCGGCATGCGAGGCACACTTTTGACATTGGTTTTTGATAAAGGCCGTTTCACAGCACGAGTGACTTCATCGTTCATCTCACCTTTTAAAGCAACTTTACTCGGTAAACGAATCATTTTTTCCATTTCTTTTTTATTTATTTGTAATTTTTTAAAAGATAATGGAAAAGTGAAACAACGATAATATGCTTTTTAATTAAAGAATTGATCGAGTTTTATGATTTTTAATTTAATTTTTTAATTAAAGAATTTATTGACTTTTATGATTTTTAATTTAATTTTTTAATTATAGAATTTATTGATTTTTAATGATTTGTACAGACACTTTTTATATTTATATATATCTATATATGTATGAAGGGTGGGTAAAAAAATGGTGGCCAAAATATAATGAGAGTAGAATGAAAGAAATATGGGGTGAAATTATTTTTTTTTTATTACGTAAGATTATAGGAATTATTTGTTTGTATAGAGAAATTTTTGGAGAAATCACATCGAAGATTTTGGTTCTATGTCTTTTTAGCTCTATAGTTAATGGTCTTCCCGCTGACATGTACAGTTTTGCTATCTATAGGCTTGGTCTTTTTGATGTCTCAAAGGGTTTATCCTATTTCTGCTCCATGGTTTACCATTCTATGTCAGGCTTCTATGGCTGGTTTATGCATCATTGTAATGGTCTTTTCCCAAGTTTGGGATGGCTCAGTCTCTCCGGAAAGCAAGCATTCTTATGCTCTTGTCTGAGGCCTCTGCCTCTTTGTAACTTTATTTTCATTTTCTCTTAATAGAATTAGTCTTTACTTAGAAAAAAAAAGATTAACTATATAAATCTATATATATTCTATGCATAATTAAAGTTTAACATTTAATAAAAAGAAATTCTAATATTACTAAAACATTAGTATAAATAAAAATAATGTTGATAGTTATATTATTTATTATTAAACCAATAAAAAAAGATTAAATATATAAATCTAAATACATTCTATTGTATAAAAAAGAGATTATAATATCTAAAACATCAGTATAAATAAAATAATGCTGAAAATGATAAATATTATTGATAATTAAATATTATTCGACAAAAAGTAAAGAAAAAAACCCTAGACAAAGAAGGAGAAAACTAAGAAGAGAGGGCACGAATCCAACAACTCCTAATTTTCTAGCCATCGTCCCTATTAATATTACTAGAATACCTCTCAATTTTTATGGCTTCCCTAAACTTCTAATGGTGGAAATGAGAAAACTTAGCGATAACCTTAGCCTCCTCAATGCATATATGATGCTTGGTCTTCTCTGCATGTTCGGCTAAAGCTGAAGATTTGGTCCTCCGATGCTTGATATCAGCAACATGTTCCTTGATCCTCTAGTTAATAGAACAACCAATTTCACCGATGTATGAGGTTCCACAAGAACAAGGGATGATATAAACACCTTTCATATCCATAAGGTTTACACGGTCTTTAACAGACTTAAGGGAACTTCTAATGGTGCTGAGGACCATTGCGTCCCTCACTACCACCTCCACAACTAACTCTATTATTTTTAATATAATTTTCATGTGGAGTTTTGCCAAATTCCAACACAGATGGCAAGAAATTGTTATTTCTAAGTCCCCTTCCTCCACACAAAGCAATTCAATTGTTTCAAAGGAAGTCTTCCCATCTCCCATGAGGAATTCATGTATCTTACTTTAGAGGTAAATCATTATACCACACAACAACTCAATATGTCAAAATGAAAGCAAATATTTCAACACAACAACTTCTTCAAGCACCAGGGACTTAGGTGGCTAGTATAATTTATGCCAAAGAATTATATAGGGTATATACAATAAAGTAAGAAAGTGATATTGTGGGGGAGAATTATATAGGGTATATACAATAAAGTAAGAAAGTGATAAAGACAAAGGAGGAGGAGGAAAACATAGCTCTAGCATCGAAGGGACAACATAAGACGAAGTGAAAGAAGGACATTTCAAAGGTGAAATGTTTCAATTGTGGTGAGATGAGCCATTATGCATCCCAATGTCCTTTGAATAAAAAGAATAAGGATGAGAAACATGATCCTAAGGCTGCTTCAATAAAGATTGATGAAGATGAGTTTTCCATGAGTGCCCTTGCATCTCTAGGAGGGAGATGGGGTGATATTGAGCATTAGTCGGGAGGACTACATGTGGGCAGGATCCTTGAGGAGTCCACCTCTTGGATCAATTCTTTACTGCAGGAGCCCAAAATTCAGCAGAAGCGAGATGGAGTTAGTGTCAGATGATGTAGTGGATTGTTTAGAGGATAGATGTAGTAGCCTGAGACCAAGAGCTAATCAGCATAGAGCAAGTTTGGCAGTAGTGCAGTTGGAACAGTGCAAAAGTCAGCAGTAGCGCAGAAGATTCAGAGGGTCAAATACTAGAGAAGTCAGATTCCAACATCCATGGTATTATGTTGAACACATTTAAGTTCAACTAATTTTGGATTTTTTTTAGTTGCTTCTCTTAGCAACTGAGTTGTAGTATGGATGTAGTGTTAGTAATGGCAGTGCTAGCAGCATAATAGATGCAACATTTGAGAGGAATTTGTAGTACATATGCAAAAGTGGCAGTGGCAGTGTCATGGACAACAATACAGTAGTAACATTAGCACAATGTTGGTGGCAGCAATAGTGAAAAAGGAGGTGCTTCAAAAATAGAGCATCATGCACGTGGATATTGTTTCTAGAGAACTTTCCTCGTTGAGGGAGTGCTAGTTTTTGGTAGCATTGAAAGTGCTATAGGCTTGAAAATTGGTGGAGAGGCTAAGGCACATGAGTTCCAAAGAACCTAAAAACCGTTTGGTGAAATTCCACTCAGATTATATTTTATTAAAATAAATATTAATGGGTATTAATCAAAATATGGGTGAGAATGATCTAGAAGGAAGATCAAGTGATGTTTTAATCTTATCAATTGACTAGAGACTTAATCTTTGTCGTTGATGTCTCAACAGGAAAAGTGTAAGACGGAGGCTTGGGTTTCATTTGGAAACACACACATAGAGAACGAATTGATCTAGAGTTTGATTTCTGGGGCTAGGAAGCTGAGAAATTCAAACTAGGTGATCACTCTGCAGTAGAGGGGCAGTGATAATCTAGGAGAAGGAATTTTCAGAGAATATTGACAGAGAGGTGGAGAGAAATTACAGAGAGGCAGCATAGTAGTCGGGAGTGTTGACGTTGGGCCAGTCTAGGTCCACGGAGTCTTGATGCGGAGCCAAAAAGGACTATGCAGAGGGAAAAGTTGTCTGTCACGTAGAAGCCAGAACTGTAGGAAACAATCGGAACTACTAGGAATTGCCAGAATAGATGGGATAGCTGACATAGAGCGCAAAGGAGCTGATGCAGTGCTAGCGCAGAAGTAGTCGAGGTTAGCCAGTCTTGTGCCGGATCAGCAGAAATTATGTAGGGTGAAGTGAGGTAAAACTCAATCATATTTTCTACCAGTATTATCTCTATAAAGGATTTCTATATGAGCATCTTAGATTTGTATTCATATATTTCTCTTGCATAATAATAAACCCTCAGAACCGTGGCACCAATTTTCCCGCATTGGGTTTTTATGGGGACTATTGTGTCCAAAAATAAGTGTGTCTTATGTATCTTGTTCTTTGCTCTATTTTCTATTTCATGAGATCAAATATTTAATTAGTGTAGGTTGCAGAAATAATTTGCTTTAGTATTCAAAATAATAACTTGATGAATGTAATTTAAAAATAAAGTAGGTGAAGAAGATTCAGATTTGCTGCAGTAGGGGTTCCTTCAGCGTAGGAATTTTCACACGATGGTGAAACCACAACTTAGAATAACCAAAAACCAACCAATAAAAAATAATTCCCATTCATGAAATGGATTTATCCTTTTCTACTTTGAGGGTACTAATACAGGATCTGTAAAACACAAGAGGTCCCTCAAAATTGTCTCTTGCAAGTTCATTAAATTCAATTGTATCGTCCATTTCCAATGGATAGTGCTAGTTAACCAATATTTTTGATTACAAACCTAGGATGTATGAGCGCTATAGAACTGGTCTTAATAAAAAAAAAATTAGAGACATTAACATTGCTTAACAAGAGTTTTTGTTGGTTTTCACTTACCCAAGGAATGACAAATGTTTATGAGTAAACAAAAGACACATTTGTATGGACTGGTGCACATACCAACCATTTCAATACAATTGGATGGATAGGAAATTCATGGTATTTGATAAACCTCCTTATAATAATATGGAGGTACCTCTATATTTCTTAAGAATGTTATGGGAAAAGTTCAGGCTAGGACTCCATATAAACTACTTTGACATGCGATAAACCCAAGGGCTGGGTAGTGAGTCTACACAAGATACATAAAATGCTAGGTGCAACCTAACACTAAGTCCTTGTCCACTTAGACGAAGGCATAATCCCCCTACCCAACATCCTCTTGTAATGGATATCAATTTTTTTCTATGTGGTTCGTGGTCCCTAGATATCGATGACCGCTAGATCCATAAAATAATTGTACTAGGTAGATATTCTTGAAAGGATGTAACAACTTCTAGGGTAAATGTGCATAATAAAAAACATAATAGGAATAGAAGTACAATAAACATATCAGCTATCAAAATCCATATATACATCAATACATGTGCACATGAAAATCAGGGGAATGAATTTTTTTCATTAATAAATGCAATGAACCAACCAGAGATAGGACTACCATGTTCCAACTGACCATAGATTGGCTAAGCCAAGTCTCTCTACAGCCAATCACCCATTTTCCATATTCCAAGCATGAATATGGGATCCCATAAAACACATCAATCAAAACTCATTCAGGGCTTCCAAAGGCCACCCACCTCAACCCATCAAAAAATGATTCCACCTCACAGTTGGACATCACCAAAAGCCATCATCATATTGGTCTCCATCCAAGCCTTCTAGGGCTTCCAGACTGTTTGTCCAACCAAGGCTTCCATAACTAGTAACTCAACCCAGAACTTATACAAGGCTTCTAAAGCGTTTGTCCAACGAAGGCTTCCAGGACTAGTAAATCAACTCGCCAAGGGCTTCCGGAGCATTTGTCCAATTAGGGCTTCCAGGACTAGTGACTCAACCCAAGTTGTTACGAGGATCCCATAGCATTTTTTCAACCAGGGATTCCAGGAGTAATAACTTAACCCAAGCTAAGGAAAAATTAGAACAAAAAAAAAACAAAGAAATGAAAGTAAACCCAAAATCACCATGGCTATCTAGGAAATGGCAAGGCTAGGCAATCCGCTGTTAATCTAGGCAATCCGCCATGCCAATGATAGATCACAGCCAAGAAACTACATGCATGTGCCATGCATGTCAAATTAGTGAATAAATCATAAATGCAACTCAGTACCTACAAGAAAATCTGATGTAGTTGTTGATGCTGATGCCTTGTTGTGCTTTCTTTCTCTTCCTTTGCCTTCTTGCTCCAAGAGTCCGAATATGCCACACCCTCGAAGAGTGCTCCAAGAAAACCCTATGTAACCAAGAGTACGAGAGAGAGAAAGAGAGAGAGTAATGAGAGAGCTCCAAAACTGAACTGACCAAGTCTTTCCCCTGATCCTCATAAGCCTTTTTATTAATGAGGCCTCTATTTTCTTCATTTTCCTTCAATTTCCTCCTCACATGCAAAATGTGACCTTTCACCTTCCTTTTCTCCTAATTTCCATTATTTTCATAAATAAATGTTCCAAAATACCTTTTCGCCTCTTTAATGACTTAGCCATTTCCTTTGCCAATTTCCTTACCCACTTCCTTTGCCAATTTCCTTACCCATAAACAATCAAATGAACACCCCCCTAGGATGTCTTTTCCACCATTCAGCTTGGAATATGTGTCCCAGTCATCCGTGGTTATTGTTTTTAATATTTATTACATGGAATTTTCACCAAGGCTGTTATAGAACCCTCCCCCTTGGGGGACACCATCCTCAATGCTTAATCACACATATACCTCAACAACCTACTGAGAGAAGACATACCGCTCATGGAGCTTTATAACCCAGCTCGATGTAGTATTTACAATGAAAGATATGCTCAAGACATAATATCATGAAAACATGACAACATACCGCATAGTGGAGCTTTATAACATAGCTCATTACGGTATTTACAATGATCATCCTACTTAAGAAAACTCATATGACATCATAACATCATGATAACATATCCACATGACAGTATAATAACATAACACCCATACTGCATAGTGGAGCATTATAACACAGCTCGTTATGGTATTTACATCCATACATGGCTGTACATATAACAACCTCATCAAAATATATATACCAAAACATATGCCAAATCATATACCGAACATATATCAATCACACACTAATCATCATATAGCATCTATCAAAACATCATAAGGCATATATCAAAACATCATATAGCATGTATCAACCAACATAAAGCATACATCAAATCATCATAAGGCATATATCAACCATCATAAAGCATATATCAATCACCATAAAGCATATACTAAACCAACATAAATCATATATTAAAGCATCATAAAGCAACTACCAAACCACGATAAGAAACCACCAAACCACCATATCAACTGCTAATTCTTGTAGTTGATTTTAACTACCCAATCGGGCATGTTCATGATTCTTGTACTATGCACATAACTTCCATCAATTTTAAAATAAATTAAAATAATTTCACATCATACCTCATTGGTAGTTCATTAGTAAGGTACATTTGCAATCATGTTCGCTTCCTATCACAATAAGTCAAACTAGAATATTTGACCAAATCAACATGTATAAAAATATCACATTAGGTTACCTCAAAACATAACGACCAAAATCATAAATGACATGTAACCATCATAAATAAGAATCATAGATCACATGTAATCATCATAGGCCATAATCATAAATCACATGCATACTAAAACCAAAATACAATACCAATACTTATCCTTTCATCAATCCTTAGCTTCTAACTTCATCTTTATTCCGTACACACTTCGGATCAGTTGCTACACCCGAAAAATACCCAATGCCTTCTCCTTAACCATGTGCATAGACACATAGTGTGCAGCACAAACATACGACCACACATCATACCACACCATGAAATACATGCATCTACACCTGACATACAACACATACACCTACACCCAGTATATACAATACAATGCATCCATCTATACTCGATGTGCAATACCACCCAATACATGTACCTACATAGAGTACAACACAACGAGTACACATGCTGCAATTCCATGACTACATGATGCACATACATAATATTGTATGACCATAACACAACATGGATGACATGCACACAATACCACACATACACCAGTACCATATGTACAACATGTACACAGTACCATCGGTACACCACACCACTTACACAATGTGTGCACAACATCACATGTACATGGCACCACCTACACAACGCCACATGTACACTACACCACTATACAATACATACACAATACCACATGTACACAACGCCACATGCATGACATGTACATAACACCACATGCATACAGTGCCACTTGTACAATATGTACACAACACCACATACACATGACACATCTTGTACAATCATGCACACCACACCATATGTACATAGTACCAATGTACCACATGCACGCAATGCCACTTGTACATAGTACTACATATCCAACACATACATGGCATCATCTGTACACATCACTGCATATCCAACGTCTGCATAGTACCATATGCACACAACACCACATATCCATCATGCACATAGTACAATATGTACACAATACCACATATCCATCATGTACATAGCACCATTTATACCCAGTGTTATCACTCAATAGTTTCTCTAGAAGTTATTGGAAGAAATAAAATGGCCAAGGTAACTACTAACCAACTTTGGAGCATAGGTTCTAGCCAACCTAGGCTCAGAGTGGGCTCTCTCTATATGATTTAGCTTTGTTTGCTGGGATTTTAGGCTAGTTATGGATTGCTTAAGGAGTTTTGGTTTGTTTGAGATTGGGTGGTGGGATCTCTTTAAACAGATAGGAAAATCGATGCCTTTCAGACCATTGGGCTATGGCGTTAAGAGATAAGGAAGCAGGGTTGGATGAACTCAATAAAGGAGATGTTCCAAGGGCAAGGTATCAGAGTGTATTTCAAATGTTTGAGACAGAGAGGTGGAAGGTTTTCACTCGAGGAAAGAGAGTAGTTAAGGATTCTCAAACCTAGATAATTAATGAGGAAGGAAGATGCAACTAAAATCGAAGGGAAACTAAGGATCCTTCAATCTGGATTACTTGGTGATTCAGCTTAAACTAAAGAGATATTAAGGATTCTTTAATTTAACTATGAAAATAAAACATTCAAATGCTTAACTATTAACATAGAGTGTTTTTTAAACAATTTCTGAAATACGTTTCCAAGTTAAAGAATTTAGATTGAGATATATATAAGGCTGTGAATAACTTTGATAAATTGACAAAGATACAAGAAAAATAGTTTTTTGGAATACGCTCAACACATGAATCCCTGGCACAATTTGATATTTTTTTATTAGTCCATCTTGTTGGCTCTTCAATTGGTACAATAGCCTTTTGTTCTTCTAGATCAAGAAGACTACATAAATGTACAATAGTGTCAACCCTACATACTTCTAATTGTGAAGTATATATACATAGCTTTTTTACAAAACATCTCATACTAAATTGAGATTTATTGTAGGAAATAAAATGTTGTCGTTATGGGAAGATAGAGACAACTAATGAACTGTTTCATGTTGTCCCTTTTATTTTGGTATTGCTGGCTTTTATGAATTTAAGCCCTTTATGCTCCCTTGTTGTTTTGCTTTCTTACGCTAGAATCTTCATTTACCTTTGTCTTTCATTTGATACTCTTTGACACTGATACTCTTTGACCTTGCTGACATTTCTTCATGTTCTCACCTGGTTGTTTTGTTTGTACCCTTTTACTGCATTTTTCTTACTGTAAATCAGTCAATTTCCATCATGGCTTTTAATCTCTTATTCATTCAACGTCACATAATTTGATTGTCAACGTTCTTCTGTATATTTCATTTTCCTTGGTTTCATAATTCATTTCTTCTGGTTTTGAATTTGACTTTCAGAGGTTTTGACAGAGGTTTTTAAAGAATCAAGAAGTTTTCCAAAGTGTTTGGTCACAAGTTTTTGAATTTAAAGGGATTTTTAATTAATTTGTAGTTAATTAAATCACTTCACAAACTGAACGCTTTCAAATTGAAAGGGTCGTCTGTCCATCTTATTCACAGACATATGGCGTTTAGGTGACTTGACTTCAACTTGGTGTCTCGGCCACAATAGAGGTTTGAATGGGTTTAGTACAGATCGAGAGGTTGATTGGAGTTTTTGCAACATCTTCATGACTTTAAATGGGGTCTGTTGGTAGTTTTCAGGTTTGCATGTATCACACTGGTTCATTGAGGTTTTACAAGGAAAACAAGCGAAAGAGACAAAATAGGGCTTCACAGCCTCTTTGTGGAGCAATAATCACTTTTGGTGGAAATTTCATTTTTATGAATGATTGGCAGTTTATTGGGTTGGCGGGGAGGTGGTTTTACAGGGGGTCGCACCGCTTTAGTGAGGAATGCAGTATTTAGGAGCAGAAACTTGATCTGCTCCATTGTTTGACACGTAGCAGTCAGGGGGTCGGGTGAAACTGCCTTATTGGGTGGGCAAAGGTCAGTCATCGAGCATGGCCGATATCGCTATGGACCGTCGGATGAGGGGGGTGTTGATCGGATGGGATTCGGGTGAGGGAATTGCATGGGCAATAAATCAAAAGCTTTTGGGGGAGCCCATGTCTTTAATCTTCAGTGGTATGGGATTAGTTTAGGACTTAATTATTTGATTAGCAGATCAGGCGCTGCTTAATGACATGGGGTTAAATGATGGGTGTAATATATTTATCGGGATATGGGGTAAAACATATAGTTTATAACTAAACTAGGGGTTGGGTTATTTATATAAAGGATTTAATTAATATACGGGAAAAGGTATATGGGGGTTTCTATAATTAGGTTAGCATGTTAATATGAAATGAATGTGCGGGAATGGGTGTACCCCTAAGTAAAAAGGTAATGTTTGTGCATACACTTTCTACTTAGGATAAAATGTTTTTGTGGGTTTTTTGAATGAAATAGAATTACATGGGGGGTTTTAAATTTTCCTAGGTAAATGGATTTTAACCTCACGAAAAGCAATTTTGTTAGGCTAATGAGGGGAAATGAAGGGGAATGAATTGTTTGTAGGGGATTTTAACACTTTATGTCCTTAATTCATTGAGCCGAGAGTTTGGTCCCTCCAGAAGTCAGAGAAATGCTGTGAGCCTCTTTGACTTAAAGGTTTTGAGTACTAGAACTTTACTTGTGAATGGGGGAAATTAGTAAATAAAGGCGTGAAATGACTGAGGGGAAGTTAATTAAATCAACTTGCAAACCATTGTTCCCTATTTTTCTACTACTCATGCACATTGAGAGATGTATTGAAATATGACATAAGTGCTTTTGTGCCATCAACTTGATGCTTCTACAACCTTTCTTGTACTTACCCATTACTTATACTTTGTTTGATAGTGGCTCACAAGTAAAGCTAATTTCTGAAGCAATTGTAAAGAAATTGGGATTAACAACTACACCTCATAAGACACCATACCCATTAGGATGGTTGAATAATAAAGCACAACTACAAATGAATAGATAGTGCAAACTCAAGTTTTCTTTTGGGTCAGCATTTGTAAATGAGGTTGAGTTAGATGTAATTCCTTTGGATATATGTGGAATTATTTTAGGAAGTCCTTACCTGTATGATAGAAAAGTTATTTTCTATAGAGCTGAGAACAAGTATCTACCTGTTAAACATGGAATCAAATACTTTGTAAGAGCTCATAAGCTCAAGAATAATTATACTTTCATAAACTTTGGACAGATGAAAAGAATGATAAATTCATGCAAATAGTTCTTACTAATGGTTGTAAAGGAAAGGAAAACTTATAAGACCAATGTATTTGAGGTCTGTAATTCTGATCAGCAAGATGATATAGAAAAGATTGTTTCAGAGTATGATGTCCTGTTTCAAGAGCCCCAAGGTTTGCCACCCGAAAAGGGAATAGTACATGATATTATTTTGCAGCAAGATGTTCCTTTGCCTAACATTTGGATGTGCAGGTTATCTGCTTTAGAGAATGTTGAAATCAAGAAGCAGGTGCAGGAGTTGCTGGAGAAAGGTTTCATCAGGTCTAGCACATCACCATGTGGGTCACCAATTGTTTTGGTGAGAAAGAAAGATGGCTCGTGGAGAATGTGCATTGATTACTGAGCACTAAATAAGATAACAATCAAAAACCGTTATCCCCTTCCTCGCATAGATGATCTTTTAGATCAATTGAAGGAAGCTTTTTATTTCACTAAGCTGGATTTGCATAGTGGATACCATCAGGTCAGAGTTGCAGAGCAAGATTCATGGAAGACTGCTTTCAAAACAAAGAAAGGATTGTATGAATGGTTGGTTATGCCTTTTGGCTTGACCAATGCCCCTTCTACTTTCATGACATTAATGAAAGATGTACTCAGACCTTTTCTTGATGATTTTGTTATTGTGTATCTGGATGACATTCTGATTTTCAGTAAAACGTGGAAAGAACATTTAAAGCATGTTAAGCAGACATTAGATGTTTTGAAAAGAGAAAAACTTTATGTTAACTCTCTAAATGTGAATTTGGCAAAACCTCTCTAAATTATTTGGGTCATATAGTAGGGGGAGGTGAATTGAAAATAGATCCCTCTAAAGTGGCAGTCATTATAAAATTGCCTAAACCCAAGTCTGCTACAGAAGTGAGAAGCTTCTTAGGAGGAGCACAATATTGGAGGAAATTCATTTCAAAATTTTCCTCAATTGCAGCTCCCTTACATGCTTTGACAGGATTGAACAAGGTGTTTCACGGGGGAGGCAAATGGCAGAAAGCCTTCAACACCTTGAAAGAAAAAATTAGTACAACATCTGTACTAGCACTGCCAGATCTAAAAAGGCCATTCGAGATCCAAACTGATGCTAGTGACTATACCATGGGAGCAGTGTTGACACAGCACGGTAAACCCATATGTTATCATTCTGAGACTTTTAATCCTACAGTGGTTAACTATCCTACCTATGATAAAGAATTGTATGCGTTAGTTCAGAGTGTGAAAAAGTGTAAACATTACTTAATGGGCGAAGAGACAGTAATACACACTGATCATCAACCACTTCAATATCTACACTCCCAAACTAAGCTGCAAAAATCAAGACATTATAGATGGATGGGTTTCCTACAACAGTTCCATTTAGTCATCAGATCTAATAAGGGCATACATAACAAGGTTGCAGATATGTTATTTAGACCCATTATAAATGCATCTACCATACTTAAGCATAATTCTGTGCTGCATGAAAGCTACATAGAACATTATGCTCAGGACATGGACTTTAAAGATGTATATGCAATTTTGAGTCAAGGCAAAAGAGTAGAAGAATTGGACTATCATGTGAAGGACTGACTCTTATATCATTGTGGGAAACTCTGCATTCCACAAACTGAGAGAGTAAACATAATTACGGAAGCACACACTTCTCTGATATCAGGTCATTTTGGAATAAGTAAAACAGTTGCACAGGTGCAAAGGTT
>APFE030680157.1:0-17921 GCA_000404065.3 Pinus taeda
TAATTTGACATTGTGTCTGTGGTTGTTATTTTCTTATTGTACATCCTTTCTACTTGAATCCTACCTAACACCTAGTACAATTTTTTCCATAATGTGGACCACCACATTCCCAGCACTTCAATGGGACTTGATTCTTTGTATGACCATGGTGTTGACCATCCAATTCTCTTCCTCTTCCTCTTATTCCTCTCAAGTAGCTTTCAAGCTTCCGTAACTTCAATCTTCTTGGAGGTTCCCCACAAGTTGCGCTAGCCATCATTAATAAATTCTTATATCTTCCATAGGTCCCATATTTGCACCTTCCAATTCTCATTGTATTTTATTTGGAGGTTTATTTTATCATTTATTTAGGATTTTTTTTACTTGATTTCTCATAACCATAATATTTTGGACTTGTAGAGCCAAAATTCTTGTTGTTTCCATGGTGGTGGGTTTCCACATGGAAAGTTTAGCTCGAAATAAAGGATTAAGCCCATGAACAATTCTTTCATCTTGTCGTTTATCATCAAAAATATAGTCAACATGATGGACTAATGCATATAATTATGCTTCATAGTCCTCTATCGATATTCCATTTTGTCTCACTACATGAAAGGATCCCACATGTTGTTGATTTTATTCCTTAGACAAGAACCTTGCTTTAAAATATTCCTAAAACATTTCCCGTGTAACGTACAAAGGAGTAACTTGTAATTTAGTTTCTTCATTTGCCCATCATAATATAGCTTCTCCCTTGAGAAGGATCATTTCTATCTATGTATTTTTCATTGTGGAGTATGCCTTAAAGGAGATAACCCTCTTAATCCCTATAATCCAAGCTTCTGCTAATGAACCCTCATCTTGACCTCTGAATTTAGTTAGTTTGGATTTTTGGACTTCCTTCATAATATATACTATTTCTCTACTTCTCTCAACATTAGTTAGAAGGTCTTGGTCTAGCCTTTTTTCTTCCTATTTTGATATTCTAAAATAATTTCTAACAATAATGTGTAGTTTGTATGCCTGAATCCATCTAACTTTATTATATTCAAATGCATGACCTCTAGAATAGCAGGTTTTTCGAATGTAAACTTGTGACTTTCAAGCCGTGGAGAAATGGAATGTTCAAAGTAGAAAAGGAGATAAGAAGACTTTCATTTTGGAAACTGATATGTAAGGGATGAAATGGTATTCCTGCTTTCTTTTTCAATGGTGTAGCGGAAGATTAAGATGTATTAATTAATAAAAAGAGGGGCAAGAGAGATGTGAAGTGGTTGAATATAAACATGACATTTGATCAAATTTAAAACAAATTGAATTGATTTTGTATTATAAAACTTATGCCATTTTTTTCTTGAATTGAGGGACAATTTTGAATAATAAGTTGTAGATCAAATTTAGATTCATTATACAAATTATTTGAATCATTTTATACTTATATGTTCTTCATTGTCAACAATGTATATCAACAAAAAGGGATATCTCCTATTGACCCAATAATATTAGTTTTGATACAACAATACATTATAAAGTAACAAAAATATTCAATGAAATATATCATGCCATTAATGGTTCTCAATAACATGAGTGCAATGTGTACGCTCATAAATGTTCAACCAATTAGAGAAACAAACTATTGGTTTAAACCAGAGTTAATGCACTTTGTGGCTCAAAACTGAAACAAAACTATTGATCATGATACTTTTCCTTTAGAGAAAGTTTGATATGTTTCTAAAGTGTTCTTAAATATCAATATCAAAATGAGAATGAATTATCATGTAACTTAACATCCATTTTATGGTTGAAGTGTAACATCCCACTATTCTACCCCTGCTTATTGTAATTATAATTTTGACTTCCGCACCAACATGGAGAGAGCCACAACAAGATGAACCTATCATTAAATATTTGACAATTATTAATTGTAATTAATTAATTAACACAACTAAAGAAGTGATAGTCGCATGAATCCTTGAGCTAAGGGAATCTTGCATGCTCACAAGTTTTTCCTAAAGCCATTTGCTTTCCCACTTTGTTATAGGCCATTTTTTCACATCCGATCAGTGAGCCTCCTAATGGGATCATGTTGGGTGTGGAGCCTGATTATCTTCTATATTTAAAGGTTTTAGTCGGATGTATACCCCAGGAAGAGTATACACCCCTCCACATAGGGGGGTGCGGGGGCGACTTGTCCCCCCCATGGGGGTCAGAGGGCCAGTAGTACCCCAGTGAGGGTTTGGGGGCAGTGCCCTTGAAGCTAAAAATAGATGTAAAATTGCCTTGTAAAAGTATAGTAATTTCTAGTCAACCTGGGCCGTTCATTAGGCAGATGATCTGACGGTAGAAGTTATGTTTAATCTAGGATTTTTTTCCCTAGAAGGCAACCCCTTGGTATATATGAGGGAATTGTATTGCGTCTATGTATATCTGTATTTGGAGTGAGGAAAAGAGAGGAGATTGAGAGTGAAGAGGGAGTTACAGCGGATTTTTTGTAGGTTGTATCTCTTCAGTTTGCTAGATAATATAATAAAAGGACTGACTGTTTCTCCGTGAACGTAGCCGAAACTGGGTGAACCATGTATATCTGTGTCTCTCTTGTTTTATGCATTTTCTGTGTTTATATTTCTGCAATATTTTATGTGTTCCATTGCTCTGTAATATATAATTTTCTAATAGATAAATAAACATCCTATTCTCCCTTGTCACCATCTTGCACAAATCCCTTAGCATGTTCCCTTCATCCCCCAAAGTTTCAACCCTAAACTACTCCATCTGATCCATTTTAAGTACCAATGCTCCATGTAAGGCTGTTGGGGTGCATCCACTAGCAGGTTGCTCCGCTATGGCCTGTGTTGGTCACCAGTAGGTTGCTCCCCTTTACACTTTCATTGGTTCTATAAATACGGGAGAATGATTGGGATTCTAGAAGCTTCCCCTTCTAGGAGTTTCCAGAAGTTGTTTCAACTACTTACCTTGGCTAAAACATTTAGATCCTATCCTTCCCTACTTTTGAGTTTTCACCTCTTATCCTTTGATCCTATCCCTCCATCAAAGGTGGATATCTTACCCTAGATTGGTAATTGGATAAGAAATCCCAACTTACCCTACTTCTCTATATATTCCCAACCTTCTATGTGGTTGGGGGTTGAATTTTGGAGAGTAATTATGCCCTTCTACTACTGTAGCGAGTGGTAATCATCTCATGCATTTAGGGTGATTGGAGGTACATATTGTGACAAGCAAAGGACAAGTCAAAAACTTGGAGGAGCTCTTCTACAAGATCAACTGCTACTTATGGTTGTAATATCCTTCTATTTATATTAATGTAAAGAATTAATTATTTTCCTATATGTGATGTCGTTATTTCACTTATTTCAATACCATGTTGATCTATTGAATGAAGTACTTATATGATACTGCATAGGTCTCGTAGTTTCTTGGCTTGTGTTATCTGACTGTGTAGGTTCTAATTTTGGTATTGAAAGTTGGAATTGGAGCTTCCAAGCTAAAGAAGGAGCAAAGTGTGTGAAGGATTCTAGGTAGGCCTCACTCTATCATCTATTTAATTTAAGGAAAAACATTGGGTTCCTTGTCTCTATATTGTTCTAGCTAGCCATTGACATAGGGGAGATACTTTTGTCTGCAATCATAAATCCTGTATAACACACTTGGTTTGAAAATCCATAACCCATATCCTCTTGAATTAAATGTAATAGTTTCTTGTAGCCAAGAGAATCCATTTTCTTACAGGTTTGAGGTGATGTGATTAGGGTTGAAATGAGTTGGCAGACCCACTAATGACAATTAGGTGATTGAAATGGGGTGTGGAAGGAAAATTGATGCACATTCCCATTTATTCCTCATAAATAAAAGAGAAGCCTTGAAAGGTGATGGCACTAAAGAGTGAAGACAATGCTCTCTCTTTGTTGTGTGAAGGAACGTGAAGGGAGTTCTATATATGCACATAACATAAAATGAATTTAGGGTTTTTTTATTCATTGGATGCTTGGATTAAAGTTACTTAGATGCCCAACATTTTTGTACTATCTAAGTCTTTGGTGGACTTTTATTTCCCTTATCCCTTTGAGTTATGAGTCTTTGTGACCTTGATCCTAAACCCTATGACCTTCGGTATTAACTACCATTACCATGTTTGAGGCCACTATAATCATTGTGTGAGCTTGTGTTTCTAGTGTGCAGTTTAAGGATTGAAAATTCACCACTGAGTTCTTATCTTATATGTTAAAAAACTAAGTTCTTGATGTTTGGTTGATACTATTGGGGCAAAGTGGTTTCCTTTCATTTAATTTGTCAACTCAGGGGTTTTGTAAACTTGTGAAGCATGTGTGCACTGTATGTGGTAGAAATTGTCTTTCATTTTAGATCAATCTAACTACAAAATAATGAAAACCAATTCATCTAATTTATGAAATCAAATAATGAAAATGAAATTCAACTAACCTATGAAATCAAAAACAACTAATGTATACTTAGTTACTCCAACATTCAATTATGAAGTGTTACCTTCTTGAGATGATGTATAAGCAACTATTTATACTTTAACTTCTAATGTCCTAGAAAAGTGAGTAAAGTGTGCAAAAAATAACTCAGTAATTGCATGTATTAAATATTCAACCATTCAATCTTGAAATATGTTTAAATCAATTTCTTAGAATGATCTTTAGGAATATCAGTGAATGCAATTAAATGAGGATCTTAAAAGGAAATATAAAAAAATGAAAAAGTAAAGCTCAATGATTGCATAGGTTGAACATTCAATCACCCAATTTGAAGTTACCTTATTGGCCTGATCTTTTATTCAATTATACAATGAATTGATAGTTTGATCCAAGAAAGTAAATAACATAAAATCAAAGGAAACTAAATAACTATGAGCTCTTGCCTCAAACTTAATCCAATTGGAAAGTAAATAAATATTTCCTATTGAAATGCTTTTAGAAAAGCAAAGATTACATAGTCATTCTAAAACTAATACTAAGAAAGCAAATGAACTTTAATCTATAAAAGCAATTAAATCTCACACATTTTAGGTAGCTCATCTAAAAATGTGAGAGATTGTAAATCGAGATGCTCCATATGTAAAGAAAACCAAGTCAAAATGAAGGAACATTCACAAGTAAGGTGCCACAATCTAATTATGTATTCAAGCTTGAGCATAGCTCCAATTTTACACATGAAAATGATAGGAGAAAACTTCCCCTATTTATACAAAAAGATAAGAAGCTATCTCATTAATGAGAGTCCATGAATCTCTCCCCATATATCTAGAGTTGCAATCAAAATAGGAAATGATAAGACACATGTCTTCTTAGAGTTTCAATACAAATAGGAAATGGGACACATATCCTCATGATTCCATGATCTTCTCCACTCAATTTAGAATTTTGTTTTGGGAGACCACATAAGGGTCTTTTAGAAGCTTCCTTTTGACCTACAAATGTCAAAAATCTCATCCCACTTATTAGGTATAAGAATATGCACATTATTTTCTAATTTTTAACCATCAATTCACTTTAAAATGCTAAGAATTAATAAAGTTTGGAAAAACATAAATGTGACCCAATAATGATAATGGTAAGGTAAATGTAATGAAATAGAGGTGGATTGAAGATGACAATATGGAAATATAAGTGAAAATGTAATGGAAGCGAATGACAATTTCAAGGCCCAACAGATACACCACTAAGTGCTTGACGTTTGGTTCACACACCAATAAGTTCTTGCCTTGTCTATTAAGCCACTTAGTTCCTATCAAATAATTAAACAAACCACTAGGGGCTTGCCAATTGGTTCTTACACCACCCTCATAATGGGTTCAGTCCTTAGAAATTGAGTAACACACCTATTCATTGAATTTGGGTGATACCCTATGTTTGAAGCTTAGAGAGTAAATGAGTCCTTGGGTGGTTAATACCAGACACTCTTACATATATTAATAAATTTCAATGATATAGTATATAGTAGGATGGTTTGGCTGAAATTGGTCATACCGTCGAAAATTATAGGAATTAATGACAATTTTTTTTTAATTTTTTTAATCAGCCCATATTCATTGTTATTATGACAACATATCTCCACATAATATTAATTACGATGGTATTCTCCATATCATCTTAATGATGAAGGTATCTGATGGTCATCAAAATAATGATGAAAATCCCCTTTTTGACCAATATCTTCTATCAGTTCAGATATTAATGGAACGATTCGTCACTTTTAGACTAGTCATCTTTGACTTGGTTAACTATCGTTGGAATCCTGATGGTACATAAATTTATAAATATGTTTCTCTTAAGAGACGTTGTGACATTTTCGATATAACTACAATGATTCTAAAATGTTATAAGGACTTCTTGTCTAGAAACACACACACACACACACACACATCAATTGCATTACAAAATATAGCCTAGTAAACCACTCAATTTTACAACATAATCATCACATAATTTTTTTGTGGGGAAGAATGTCAACAAACATTACTAGGGGAGAAAATCAATGGGGTGAATGTGTTGATTTTTCAAGTGCAATAATACAAGCATTAATTTCAAAAATATGATAATTAGTTCTAATGATGTAGATATTCTTTTAACACTTTGAATTTATTATTAAGCAATTTCACTTCAGAAATTCAACCATAAATGCATAAGTACAGTAGAAATCACAATGCACAAAGATAACACAAGATTTACCCTAGGAAAACCCACATGGGGGAAAAACCAAAAAGCCTTTTCCTTAAAGAAATTATTTAGTTTAATAAGGGATACACCTAGGTCTTATAGTCAAATATGATGGTGAAACTAACGAACAATACAATGGTCAAACCTGGTCAAAATTCCCTCTTGTCAAGTCAAACTTTTGCCCAAAAAACTTGGCCTTGTCTAATTTCCCTAGGCCGAAATTTGACCTCTAAGAATCTGCCTGGAAACTTAGCCATGCTGGCCAGAATTTTGGACTTGCTGCCCAGAAATTCAGACTTGCTGCTAAAATTTTCCCAGAAGTTCACAATTGCGAAGCTACATGAGTAGAGAGAATCACACGTGCCAAGTCAAAGAGATAAAGACAATGATTCTTGAGATAATTTTATCCTTTTTTTTTCCTTCTTATCCTTCTTCTCCTTCACTTGGATACCAAGAAAATATATTCTTATGTGTGAGATTAAAATGTGTCTTGTGGAGGAGGTAGAGTGCCTTATGTATAGTGTTTTGGCTGGCTTAAATGGGTGTCTCTTCAAATGGGGTTGAATTGAATTAAAGTATGGTCGACTTGACAAATTTGGAGCCAAAAATTCAAAATTTAATATTTTTAAATCGACATGAAGAAGATGTCTTATATTAATCATTAAATATATTTTTAGTTTTGAAACTAACATGGAGAACATGTCTTACATAATTAGGGGATTAAAATATTAATTATGAAGACCAAACATAGCAACAAAATTCAGCACTCCATCTTATCTAGGGAGGTATTCATAATGACTATCTATATGTTCTCTTATTGACAAATTTCTCTAAGAAAAGGTTCATTTATCATCAACATCAACATCATCTAATTACTATAACCCTGGTCAACGTCTTTTACCTAAGGTAATTATATATAGAATCAACTAGGTACCATCATTTTGGTCAGCATCTCTAGCCTATGGTACATCATTAGCGTCAACAAGTCACCATGATATTGGTCAACACTTTTGACCCATTGTATACTAACTAGTCCTAGCTCACCATCATCCTGGTTAATCTCTTTAACTAGTGGTGAAACCCTAGGGACACACTCAACCCATTTGAGTATTTTGTTCCCAAATCCAAAGGCCTCACTCTAGGTCATGATGTTGAATGGGCCCACTCAACCTATTGGAGAGTAAGCTCAAGTCTAATGCTAACAGGAACCTACTAAGCTCTATGGTTGAGAAATTTTAGGCCTCTAAGACCATTCTTCCTAATCTTGATCAACATACTTGACTAAGGAAGAATGTATGTCCTTTGTTGGACCATTCTCTCTAATCCTAATCAACATACTTGAATTAGAGAGAATGATTGTCCCTAAATGAGCTAGTTATATTGATGTGTCAATCCACTACCTATGGAAAGCATCATATAATAAACATCGCTCTCAATAAGCCATCACTTGGAGAAATTTACCAATTATCCAAGTCCTCACTTGGAACCTAGTCAACATCTATGACCTATGGTGAAACCTTGGGCTATTACCATTCTAGCATGTTAATTGAATAGTAACACTTATACCTAATGCTAGAGGCACTCACTCAACCACTTGGGGCGCACTCTAGGCCTTGATGCTCTCTAGGACATTCTCCCTAGCCACATTTTGTGGTCCATGGTTAATACTTTGACCTTCCTATATTATAACCTAAGAAAAATGTCTACCCATGATGCAACAATGTCACCATTCCCTCTAACTGAGGAAAATATTTTTAACCACTCCAAAATTTCCCTAAAGTATACAAAATTCACAAGATTTTCCTTGAAGTATACAAACTTCTCAAGATTTTCCCTAAAGTATACAAACTTCTCAAACTTTTCCTTGAAGTATACAAACTTCTCAAGCTTGTCCCTAAAGTGCACAAACTTTACCCTAGGACAAAGGCTTTTTGAGCCTCACTACTCCCTTCTGTACCATGTCTTGGTATCTTTTTCTACCTATCATCATGGTCATCTCATCCAAAATTCACCAAACTAGCTGCAATATGCTTAGATCCTTCAATCTTGAGTGTGATAGATGTTTCCTTCTCACCTAAGTAGAAATCAAACTGAATCATCATCATGATATACTCTTCCTGTCTTCAACTCTATGCTCAACATGAACCTATATATCCCTGCAATGACTTGCTTGACTAGAACCATCACCATAGTTTTTGAGATTGAAGTAGATCCTATTGTAGCAATCTAGATGCTCCCTCTACCACTTAGCTTCTTTAGATTAGTTTTCATGGAAGTTGCCATGGATTGGCTATATTTTGCACACTTCTAGTTCTAACTTTTGCCACACTTATAGTTCTAAGAAGTAATGTATTCAACCAACATCCTTTATCTTAAACTCAAATGTCAACTCCCTCTTACACTAAAGCAAAGCTTGGTATAAGCTCTCTCTATCATTGAAGAAAATCCTCCTACCATTGCTACTACCTATATCACTTTAGTCTTTTTTCTTATGTCAGAAACAAGTCATGTAATAACAAGATCAAACAAGATCCATCAATCCAAGAATACCGAGTCCAATGTGTCCACTTGTGATCGTACAAAACTTTATTTAGTCTGTAATCATGATACTTCTTCTCATGTACCTCAAATCCTTGAGGTATATTTATGTACACATCTTCTTCTTCAGCCATTGAAAGAAATCTCTGCATATACTTGGTGCAATTTTCAAAGCAATATAAATTCTAACAGAAATGTACTTGAAAACCAAAGTAAACATCTTATCATAGTCTTCTCCAAATTTATGGGAGAATCCTTGAATCTTGTGTAGAAATTGCAAGAAATTTGCTACTACTAATGAAATTGAAATGAAATCAAGAGACATAAATTTATTCTACTATTTTGCGAAAAGGAAAAAACACAATATAAACACAGGCAGTAACATGAAACCATCAAAACATAAGGAACACAATGATTTTACAAGGGACCCAACTAGGAAAAACCCCTCCCATGTTTGTATTATATCAGGTTAGAAAAAATTGATCAATTACAATCACTGCTTCACACATGAAGCACACCCTGCATTACAATTATGACCTCCTCCTCCTGAGACTACTTTGCAAAAGACTTAGCCAAATCTTCGCCCCCTGCTCTTCCTACTTCCTTACTTAATTCCTAAGAAAATTGGCTCCTAAAAAATAGGATAGGCCCCTATTTACTGGCACAATTTCGAAGAGAAGAGTCTCACATGATGCATACAAATTGTATACACTCTCTAGTATACAATAATAATCACATTGATGCCTTTTTCCTCCACTCAACTAGGCAATTCAAATTCGATGCATGACTGGGTCTAATTTTAGTAAATTGATTAGTAAAATAAGAGATTAGAGAGTTAACAATTGTTATAACTACTCAACTAAACTCCTTCTAACTCCATTAAATACTAGAGCTCAAATAATTGAGTTTAACTAACAATAACTCCACTAGATAGATAAATTTTAATAATAAACCCATGCACAACTCTATTTATATCCTATAACTCGAATTTACTAATTTAACTAGGAGAAAAATCCATGTCACTCTAGTGAATTAAAATCCAAGTCATCCTATTCATGTGGAAATTCGAATTTCTCCATTTGAGTAAGGCACAAGTCAAATGAAACCTTTTCTTGCTACAATTCCAACACTACCTCTTAGCAAGAAAAGGGTTATGCAAAACCCCAATCCTGCTCCTGTAGGAATTTATTGTAGCACAACTCCCTCTCACTTTTGTTTTTTCTACTGCAACAACTACAACTAAAAAGCACCCAAAATACTGAATCAACCATGTCTCTGAGCTACAACTGTCTCCCGAGTCTTCGACTGTTACTAGCCTGCAACTATCACTCAAGATTTGACTGCATCAACTGACGTTGATCCTCCTGCTAATAAATACTATGGGCCCTTGTTGCAAGGGTAATGAACCATGAGAAGAGTATATTGCAACTACTACTGCTCTCATATGGACCCTACCCAAATCTTTGCAACTTTGGGACTAAGGATCTACATCGCCCCACCTCACTCTTGGAGGTATAACTACATGCATGGAGAAACATACCTCTAGCTTGTGGGAATTTTTAATTCGAATACCATTTTTTCATATTTTTCCAGTAGCAACATCATTCAAATAAGATTTCCCCTTATAGAACACCACATCACATCCAAGGTCTTCAAGTATAACTACAAAAGATAAATTTTTCTTCAAACCATGCAGATACATTACATCCTTTAGGTGAAGATGGGAGCCCAACTTCCTCTTAAAGGTGATAGTGCCAATCCATTTGGTACTACACCTTCCATCACCTCCAAGCTCTATGTGTAATTGTAAGTCTTTCTCCTCTAGGTTGTGAAAAAATCCTTACTTCTTGTCATATGATATGAGACACTAGAATCTAATACCACTCACTCTTTCTTACCATGTTTTCCATGCTAGTAATGAGGGTTAAATCGAACTTGAATTTTGATGCAAGATCATCTCCTCTTGCTGCTGCTACATGCTCCTTACTATATTTCCTATGTAGACACTTGGTTGCATAGTGTCCATACTCATGGTAGTGAAAGAATTTAATTTTACTAAGGTCTTTCTTCTTCCCATGGTTATGGCTAGATTTCCCCACCTTGGGACTTCATGCCTTTGACATTATTTCCTTTTCCAATAAGAGAAAAGTATTCTTCCTCATATGCAATGGATGTGACACGACCTCTAATGTACTTCTTATCTCCTCCCACACCAAATCAAACCAAAGTCTCTCCTAATCTGGTAGCTTGCCTCTTCGATTAACTGAAGCCTGATAGTTGTGCCCAGATTTTGTAAGGCCAAGGATTGCTAAGCTGACAAGTTCATATGATGACATATTTTCTCCTACTCCTCCAAGTTCATCTTAAACATGAGTGAATCTAGATAGGTATTGAGGAATGGTTTTAGTTTTTTTCATTTGACTGCTCCTGAGTTTATCTCTCAATTCTAATTTCTTGGAATCACTGCTTCTTTGGAATAGATCTGTGAGATTTTTCCACATTGCAAAAGGAGTCTCCTTTCCATGTAGCTTCAAAACCACATGATCTTTGACACCCTCTAGAATAATCCTCCTGACCTTTGTTGTGTCTTTCTTCCACTGATCCTGTGCTTGTGCATCCGATGTTGTTGGTTTTGCAATATTCACTACAACAAAACCCTGTGATTAGCATCCCTTTTTGCTTCCTTTTTTGCGTCTAGAGACCATTTTTGGTGCTATTTGTGTCCATTTATCAAATATGGTGCAAAACTTGATGCAAAGTTTTCACCGAGTTTTTTTACCAAGTCTTACATCAAATTTAGCACCAGGTATTGTAATAGGTTTTGCACCAAATTTTACACCAAGTTTTACACCACGTTTTATGTCATGTTTTATGCCATCCTTTGCACCATGTTTTGCATCAAGTTTGGCACCTAATTTTATTTCACCATCTTTTGCATCCTTTATTACATCCACTTTTTGCGTCTACAATTTCATCAACTTTTGCATCATCTATTGCATCCTCTTTTACATCATTTTTTAAATCATTTTTTGCATCCATTTTTGCATATTTTTTGCATCCCTTTTGTTCCAAGTTTTTCATCGAGGTTTGTGTCTAGTTTTTACCTCTAATTTTGCATCTACTTTTGTTGCATTCACTTTTACATCTTGTTTTGCATCCATATTTACATCCTCTTTTTCATCTGTTATTGTGTCCACTATCGCATCCATTTTTCTTGTGCCATAATTGCACCTAGTTTGACACCTCCCTTTGCACCCTTTTTTGTTTATAAATTTGCATCCACAATTGCATCCTCATATACATCTAGGTTTTCATCAACTTTTAAATTTATTTTTAATCCCTTTTTATATCCACTTTTGTGTCAATATTTGCATCAGGTTTTGTGTCTTGTATTGCATCTACTTTTGCATAGAATTTTGTTTCATCAACTTTTGCATCATATTTTACATCCATTGTTGCACCCATGTTTACACCCACTTTTACATCCCTTTTTGCATCCTATTTTTCATCTTCATTTGCTTCTCTTTTTGTATCTATCATTACATCCATTTTTGTTGTGACACAATTTGTGCCATGTTTTGTACTTACTATTATACCCATGTTTTCTTCCAATTTTGCATCCATCTTCACATCCTCTTTTGCATAAAACATTGCATCTATTTTTGCATCCAATTTCGTGTTGGGTTTTGCATCTCATTTTGTATATTCTTTTGCATGTACTTCCATTGCATCCATATTTTGCATCCAATTTTGTTTCTCATGTTGCACCCATATTTGCATCCACTTTTACATCCCTTATAACATCTTGTCTTGCATCTAAGTTTGCATCTTTTTCTTTTGTCTATTATTACATCCACTTTCTCATCCACTTTTTTTGTGCTATAATTTGTGTCATATCTTATGCGTATCATTGCAACCCACATTTTATTCCACTATTGCATCCACATTTGTATCATCTTTTGTGTCCAAGTTTGCATCAAATTTTGTTTATGTTTTTTGCATCCCATTTCGAATCTACTTTTACATCCACTTTTGATTCGTTGAATTTTGCAACTAATTTTGTGTTCAATATTGCACCCATGCTTGGCCCATGTTTACATCCCTTTTTTCATCTAATTGTTCCTCCTTTTTGCATTCAAGTTTGTGTCTTTTTTTTTTTTTACATTCATTGTAGTATCCACATTTGTTTCACCACAATTCATGCTAAGTTTTATGCCTACTATTGTGCCCATGTTTTCTTCCACATTTTCATCCATGTTTGAATCCTATTTTGTGTTCAAGTTTGCATCAACTATTGTATCTATTTTTTCATCCACTTTTGTGTCAATTTTTTTGACTTGTTCTGCATCTACTTATGTTGTGTCCACTCTTCATCCAAATTTACGTCTATTTTTACCCCCATTTTTTTTGTTCACTTTTGCATCCCTTTTCCAACATACATCATATTTTTTGCATTGATGATATTCCTTACAACATTGAAACTTATGAACAACTAATGACAATGTCAATAATTATAACGATGATGATAATGAAGATGATGACGATGACATGAATTGTGATTGTTATGATAATGAAAATGATGATAAACACGATGAGAGTTACAATGACAGTGATGATGATGATGCTAATGACCTTGGCCATTCTTCCCAATTTTTAAATGTTGTTACGGTCAAAATTATAGTAATAATCTTTGGCGTCATCTTCCAAGTCATCATCATCTGATCATCATTATCATTATTTTCATCTTGGTCATCATCAAGAACAATAATGGCATGAATGATGATTATGATGTTCATGATGAAGATGACAACAATTATGATAAAAATTATATTAGTTATGATGATGGGGATGATGACAATTATAATGACGATGATAATGGTAGTAATGATGATGATCATCGATCATCTCTAAAAAATAAAGCTGTTATTTTTCTTGCATATATCATGTGTCGTAACAACCCTTTTCTAGCACTCGTAACATTTTTTAGGTTGATGATATTTCTTATGATGCCTATAATTATGAAAAATTGATGACAATATCCAAAATCATGATGATGATGATGATGATGAGATGAATGGTGATTATGACGATAATGAAATGATTACAATAATGATGACATTGATGGTGGTGATGATGGTGATAATGAAGATGATGACCCTCCCTCTAAACTAGGGAGTTACTCATAATGAGACAAAAAAGTACTCTCAAGTTGAAATATTCATATAAGAAGGGATCTCCATTGATAAGCATCAATGATGATTTACATCATCATAGCCAACATTGTCAAAATAGTAAGGCCTTGACTAACAAGTTTATCTCTCCATTAAATCAGAGCACAATGTTGGGACACATAAATTTGGACACCACTGCCTCTCTAGGCACTTACCCCACCAGGATGTTCACCAGGTATTTCCTCACATGATTATTTCCTAATCCACTATCATAATATTTAACACCAGGAAATGTCAATCCTCATTACTATTCTTATCTTGGATTAATGTACTTGACTTATGGTGATTAGTCCTAGTCAAAGTCTAAATTCTCAAAGAATATTGGTCCCAGATGTTTATCCAATCCACCATTCTCCCTACTAGTGTCTTTACTAGCCTTATGATTGTTAGTCCTAGCCATAGTACATGACACATGGATAATATGGTGTCTACCTTCACTCCCTCTCAACCAAAGAGGAGACATCCACAAGCATAAGATTTTCTCAAGAATACCCATCATTTTCATAGAGAATTACATCATTAATTTGTTTTCATCACATGATGCCTTTATGATTAAGCATTCATAGATTTGTGGCAAAATATTTCCCCTTTTGTCATTTGTGATGAAATAAAATCAAAAGTGAAAGCCAAAATCATTAAAGATACACTATATTGATTTATCTAAGTCTAAACTCTAAGGTTGAAGTGAAAATTCATGTAAATCTTATATCTACGAGTTGTGCCAAACTTATGAAAACCTTATTCCCTAAGTCCTATATCTAAGAAAATGAAAAAGAAAGAAAAATAAGGGCCAAAGAATGGTAACTCATGTATTCACTCCCTCTTTGGAAAATATATGAATATATACACTCCTAGTCACACTTGATCACATGTTTGTGATGGTTAAATCATGAATTCCTCTTTTCTCCTTGCATTTTCACTTCATCATTTAAGCACCTAATTGAGGATGTAGGGAATCTTTGTTGCCAAAGGCTTTTATGTCTACTCTTGGTTTACTTATGTCACACCACTGTCAATTTATGTGACAGAGTGAAATACATAAGTTTGTGGAGTTATTAGAGTGGTGTATTAAGTTAGTCACCACACACACATGTATTACATCTCATCGATCCACATGTGTGGGTTGGAGACTCATTGCTTGACAACTTTAATGGAGACTACTTTATGGCTTTAATGGTATAGCTTACAAAATATCTTGTTAAACATTGAGATTCATCCTTTCTTTTCCTCGAGACACTTGATAATATTGAGGTCACTCCCAATAATCCATGGAGATGGGGAGTATAAATTACTTGTGCTAGAAATAGAATTGAGAAATATAGGTTTTCCATTTGCGATATTGGAGTCATAGACGTTGGAAACATGGTAGTAGTCCTCGATCTCAATTAACTAAAATTGTATTTTCATAATGCAAAAAGAGGTAAACATATTGGTAACCTTAATGTCTTGATCATTTCAAATAATAACCATTCTACCTAAGTATCTCTAAGCATAAATCACTACTACTTGGAAATTCCTCCCCCATTTTCTAATTATATGAGGTAGAACCTCACTTAATATTTTTGCTTCCTATATCAACATTATTGATGGGTGATTTGCGTACCATTTTTCTTTTAGGAGTCTTTGTTTTCCTTTACTATTGAGGCTCCTCATGTTCCATGAGACTATTTTCATTGAGAATTTACATTGAAAGGAAGTATAATGTGACTAAAAAAAAATGTCTCAAGATTTAGGTGCTTGGCAATTCCACTTCATGACTCCTATATTTCCTTAACCTGGGACCAAATGGTGAACTTGATGGCCTTAAAAAAATTAACCAAAGAAAATCTAGAAAAGAGGTGACTTTTGACTTTATCACATACAATTTAATATACTAAAAAAAATATCCATAAAAATTTCATCAATCAATGAATCATTAAAAAAATATCCAAAACAATTTCATCAAGCAATGAATCATTGCATTATAAAATACAATCTATAAACATTTTGGGAACATTTTGCTAAAACATGCTCAAAAACTAACATATTTAACAATAATATGGACAATAACACATTTTGATAAATTAAATAACATATTATCAAGCCTAAAAAATGTCACTAACAAAAAACTATAAAGCATGCAACTAATGGAAGTGGCCACTCAAGGCCACCATAAGACAATTAATGTATTAAGATCAAGATTAATGCGGACAAATATCTACAAAGGACAAAGGAAAACCTATTTTAACTTTATTGTTTTATTAGCCTGGTTCAAGATGAACATTTCAAGATATCATGAAGAACATAATTATTTTTATTACATTAAGAAAACCCAAGCACATTCTATAACTTAGCAAGGAAGAGATGTATAACACCCATGTCAACGACACAACACATGGCATTGAGTTACTTTTTAATATATAATTTAAACTCCTATCATAAAATCACAAACTTAGCATGAATGGAATGTTTAAAATCCATTTTTATAAAAACAAAATATAATTTTTCTTATAGAAAAAAAATACCAAAAACTAAATATATTTTCTTAGAAAATAAAAAATACTAAAACTAAATATATATTAAAAAAAAACTAAAACATAAGCAAACTATAATTTGAATTTGACACTCTTGTTCACTTTCGCCATATGGTGGAATGTGATCTCTTTATCCTCATCTTTAGCTTTTTCCTAAAAAATAAAAGCATACAAAAGTGGGAAAGAGCCATAAAGTATCGGGAAGCTTTTTCCTAAGTACAAAAGCATCCAAAAAGTGGAAAATGCCATTTTTATATGAGGAAACATTATTCATCCAAAAGATTTTTCCCAAATTGAACTAATGAGGAATTTGGGAAATCTTCATAGCCTTCACTTTCCTATGTATTGGAGGCTTGGCCATTGAAAAAATGATAGGGAATTCTTGTATTGTCACGCTGTTGAGATCTATCTTGAGAGAGAGAGTTTTGGAGCTATGAGTTTAGGGACGTGTTGTTGCAACTATGATTGTTGTAACTTTCCTCCAACTCCTTTATTCATATAGATCAGTTGTTCTTCCTTCCATATGTTTCTATTCATTCTTTACTTCTTCTATTTAACTAATGGATGTATGGAATTTTGGTTTGTATTTATTTATTTAATAATATTTATATGATTATGATAGCTTTGATTATCAAGATATTATGATGTGAAGGTTGTTTTATTCTCTCTCTTATGTGTAGGAGCAAGCTTTGGAGCTAGCTAGGAGTGCTTCCTAGCTATACTGAAAACTCCAAGAAGACCTGCATGCGAGGACTAACAAGAATTCATTCTCTTTTTCTTAATCTATACTCTACATCTTGATCTACTAAGAATCCTAAGCCTTAGAACAACCTTTCTCTTAATTGGTTTGTCCTAGTTTTCCAGGATAAACTGAGAGGGTTTTATTTTCATCTAACCGTGCATTAAATCCTATAGAAAAATGATATTTAGAAACTTTAACATATTTCACTATGTAAATG
>APFE030680167.1:11514-41412 GCA_000404065.3 Pinus taeda
AATAGTTTATTCACCAGAGACTTAGATTGGTAAAAAGTCCCTAACTTGTCCCACAGAGCCTTCGCCGTAGCTTCCCCTCATACATTCAACAATACTGAATCTGAGACACACAATCGTATTGTGCTCTTTGCCTTCCGATCTAGCTTCTTCCATTCTTCAGCGGTCACTCTCGTTGGTTTAGTACCCGGATCTGTCGTGATCCACTGATCTTTATCCACCAATAGATCCTCCATATTGAGTTTCCACAACTCAAAACTCTGACCATTGAACTTCTCAATCTCTATCTTTCTGTTGGTCGCCATCTTCTTTCACCACCAGAATCAATCTCGCAGATCTCCCACTGAACAGGGTCTACCACAGGCCCGAGCAAAACCCCTCAGAAACAAAGGCGTCCCCTTGAAGCCAAAACAGCTCCGATACCAAATGTAGGTTTTAATCTCGTACAGAAATTACCTGCATACAAATTCTAAATCACAGGAAAAATAAAAAATGTGAGAGCATAACACATAAAACACATATACATAGAGATTTCCCACTGGATCCCAATACCGAGACTACCAGCTTGATTTTTTATTATGTTCCTTTCAATGTTACAATACATATTTATACATGCCGAAGCATCCAATACCATGGACCGAAAACCGTCTCATCCAAAACCATGGACCGAAAACTATCGCGTCCAAAAAACATGTGTGAAAATCATGCACAAAACCATAGGTGGGTCCGCCCAACCTAACATAGGGTCCAAAACCTAAAGTGGGGTTACGGGTACCCCTCAAACCCCCTATTAACTATGTGGAAAGAATGTAACACAACCCAACAGAGAGATGATACCTAACCAGGTCCACATACATCTGTATGCACAAGATCTAATTTTTCTCTCTTCTTTTCTTTCCCAACTCTGAGGAGTTTGACTCTCTTCTGTTTTCCATAAACGCAATTCTCACAAAATTTTAAATCAACATGCTTCAAACCTGGCAACAAATTTCTTGAGTGAAGAATCTGCATCCCCTTTTCACTCATGTGCCCAAGCCTATGGTGCCACAATGCCATATCTTCTCCTATAGAGGTTAAAGCATTAACACAATTAGAAATACTATTGCATAATAACAATGTACCAACCTTTTCTTCTTTTTATATTACCAGGGCTCCTTTAGTGACCTTCCAAGTTTTATCTGTAAAAGTTGTTACACAACCTTCATCTCTCAACTGCCTTATTGAAATCATATTTTTCTTCATATTTGGAACATGCATTACCTCCTTCAACAACCATTTATTTCCATTCTGTTGTTTTATGAAAATTGTACCCATTCCAATGATTTTGCAGGGTTGATCATCACCCAAATGAACCTATCCAAAATCTCCTTGAACATAATCATGAAAATGTTTCTTATCAGGTGTGGCATGGAATGAGGCCCCTGAATCTACCACCCAGGCATTAATAATATTTTCTAATTAAAGAATCAAAGCATCTTGCAACACATCACCTGTCACATTCACTTCATTGTTGTTTTCTTGCTGCACATCTCCTTATTTTCCCTTTCGAGACTTGTAGTCTTTCTTTAGGTGTCATTTCTTCTCACATTTCTAGCACACTATCCCTGATATGGACTTGGATCTCCCTTTCCCTTGACTTATTGTGATATCCTGGTCTCTTTCCTCTTTCCATTTTTCTTCCCCTCGTCTCTGTAGTCAAAGCATTACTTGATGTCTCATCGGAGCTTTTCTATCGCATTTCCTCGTTAAGGATTGCACCGACAACATCATGAAACTTTAAAGTACTAGATTGAGAGATAGAGTTATTAATGGCCATAACTAAACCATTCCAACTTTCTAGAAATAAGCATAGAAATAACATAGCCCTAACTTCATCATCAAAAGTTACCCCTATAGAACTTAACTGACTTGTAATTGTATTAAATTCATTCAAACGATCAACAACAGATCCACCTTCTCACATCTTCATATTAAATAAATGCTTCATAAGAAATACCTTATTTGAAGCCGAGGGTTTTTCATATATTTTGGCAAATGTCAAAATTAAACCCTCTGTTGTCATTTCCTTTGAAATATTAAAGGCTTCCAACACTGCTAAGCATAGCCGTATTATTCCAAGTGCCTTTCTGTCGAGAATATCCCATTTTGTGTTTATCATACTCATTGGCTTATTTTTCTTTCTTCTCAATGGTAGATACAGATCTTTCTAATACAGATAATATGCCATCTACAACTTCCACAACTGGTAGTTTTGTCCGTTAAATTTTTTGAACCTAAACCTACCATCTTCCACCATTGCTCTCAATCAAACCAGGAAACCTTCTCTCTTGCGAGTTTATCTACCAAATAGACCTTTGACTCTGATACCAGTTGTTAGAAAATTATATATTATAGAGAAATGGAACACATAAAATATATTGCAGAAATATAAACATAGAAAACACATTAAAACAAGAGAGACACAGATATACATGGTTCAACCAATTTGGGCTACGTCCACAGAGAAACAGCCAGTTCTTCCTTTTATATTATCCATTAAACTGAAGATATACAACCTACAACAGACCATTGTAATTCCCTCTTTTCTCTCACACAATATCCTCTCTCTTTCTCGCTCAAAATACAGATATACATAGACGCAACACAATTCCCTCATATATAGTGAGGGGTTTCCTTCTAGGGAAAAGAACCATAAATGAAACATAACTTCTACCATCAGATCTCTATCTAATGAACGACCCAGATTGACTACGAAATTACAACATTTTACAATGCAATT
Organism: Pinus taeda; assembly: GCA_000404065.3. Lineage (NCBI taxonomy): Eukaryota > Viridiplantae > Streptophyta > Pinopsida > Pinales > Pinaceae > Pinus > Pinus taeda. The sequence continues at coordinate 14,291 of APFE030680167.1, forward strand.
TGACATCTATTTTTAGCTTCAGGGGTGCTGGCCTTGATCCCCCACCAGGGGGGGCTCCAAGTAATCGTCGTCACCCCCCTTGGACCCCCCTAGCATTGTACATTTTATGGGCGGAATTGTCGCCACATTATGAATTGGGGTCCTATGCGGCGATACCTCTAAATAAACAAGATAATCAGGCTCCACACCCAACAATCATAGGTGGTAAAATTGTGGTCAGAAAAAAAAGCAAGTAAGCAAACACAAGATGTAAAGAGAAATATAAATTAAAATGCAAACACAAGTACCTAAGTAGTGCAAGACAAACTACTGAGATTTTAGGAGGGGGCTCCAAAACAAAGCGAAGGAAAATTTTTGGAGGGCGGTTGTAGCTGCTACAACAACTTGATATGAGAGGATTGATAATCATCTCATGAAGTTGGGATTTAAAAGGAGTTTTATTGGTCCAAAATTATACTTCAAGGTTGAAAAGAACATGCAACTTATTTTGGTCTTATATCTTGATGATCTATTTCTTAGTGGTGCAAACCCTCTCATTTATCAGTGTAAGAGCGAGATGACTTATGAATTAGAGATGAAGGACCTAGGATTGATGCATTACTTCCTAGGATTTGAGGTTTGGAAAATTCCAGGTGAGATTTTCCTTTCTCAAGGATAATATATTGTGAAGATGCTAGAAAGATGTGGCATGGTGGATTGTAAGTCTGTGACTACATTGATGGAACTAAATTTCAAGAAGCTATGCGGAAATGTTGATGGTCCCGTTTTGGCAAATCCTACCGAATATAGACAACTTGTGTGAGAATTGATTCTTGGTGAATACATGAACAAACATATGCTTTGTTGTTAATACACTGAATCAATTTATGGTTGAGTCTCATCATAAGAATTGGTTTGTTGCAAAGAATCTTCTAAGATATCTTCATGGTACTATAAACCATGGACTGAAGTACACTACCTAGGATCTAAGATTAGATGGATATACTAATGTCAATTGGGATGAAAGTGTGATGGATAGAAAAAACACATATGGATGTTGTTTCTCTTTGGGATCTAATTCCATAACATGGATGAGCTGAGAACAAAATTTTGTTGCAATAAGCACCACTAAGGTTGAATATATTGCAACTAGTATGGCTTATTGTGAAGCCATTTGGTTGAGGAATCTCTTCAGTGAGCTTTTTGAGCACATGATGGATACCACCATAATTTATTGTGATAATAAAAGTGGGATTCACCTTTCATAGAATCTTGTGTTCCATGATCGATCCAAACATATTGATATTAGGTACCGAGTTATATGAGATACAAAAAGGAGAAATAAGGCTCCAACACATCAAGACGGATGAACAAGTTGCTGAAATCCTCACAAATACTTTGAGAAAGTCCAAGTTCTTAGCTTTCAAAGAGTGACTTGGAGTCATGGAAAGGCCCTCCCATGACGGTCCCAGTTGATTTGGACATTGAGCTCTAGGAGCTCCTAGGGTCCTGGGGTACTTATTGGAGCTATATTAGCACAGAGTGAGTGGTTCACCTTCCCTTTTGGAGTACATACCAAAACATTTGATCATAGGGTAAGTGGTTCACCTTCCCCTATGGATTACACTATGTGAAAACACGGTAATTGGTTCACCTTTCCCTATGGAAACCCCAACATACATCCTACTCTTGTAGTTTGGGAATATTGGGAAGTACCTCTCATTTGGCCAATGAGCTGGGAAAATTGGTTAGGGTTGATTAGTACTACCGACATACATGACAGGTACTACTATATTCCCTATGACTAGGATGCATGATATTCAACAAATTGATCAATAAGGATAAAGCTTAGTAGGGGTTCTATCCCTCGACATGAGAAATTTCCTATGCCATTTGGCAAGAGTGGGAGGGTCTTGTGACCCAACCTCTTTCAATCCTTTCTTATTGTACTATGATATTAAGTTTCAGCTGAGACGAGACAAGTTGCAGAGATGGAACATGATATCATAGCCATGGATTAATGTTGACATGTGGAATTCCTCCCTAGTTGAGAGGGCGTGTTAAAGAGTGCAACTAGGGGCTAATTTCCCTTCATAGAATCCTTAGCTATAATATATATATATATTATATATATATATATATATATATATAGAAATTTTAACTAATAATTAGTATTGAAGATTCACATCTCTAAGGACATGACCATTCATTGAAAATAGCTTATACTCTCGTAAATAAAATATTTACCATAAGTTACTACCTACAATAATTTAAGAAAGTATTTGCATAAAATATGGGATAAAGAAAATATGTAAATAAATATACTTACCAGGAGTTAGTGCCCATCATTATTTACAGGTTCTTCAACACTTTAACAAATATGGGTACAAATGTAAATGTGAAAACTTACTAGAATTTAATTAACAAAGATACATGATCCAACTTACAAAGAGACATGTCTCTTGCGTATCCTAACTATATAATTCACTTGAAACATTTCATTTTGTACAATTCACTTATCATCTCATATCTTCTTGTACTTATTGTTGATGTTCCATTGACAATTATTGTCAATGATGATCTAAAGTGAATTCTATTGAAGTTTTAATGTGATTTATATTGGAATATAAAGGAGTTGTTATTGGGCTAATAAAACATTGAATTAATTGTCGTAAGCATAGAACATACCATAAAATTTAACAAACATTCACCAATATTTGTTTTAGACCCAACATGCTCATGGCCTCAACACTTCATTGGTATACAAGTTCAAGGTTTTATCACCAATTTTTCACAAAGTATGTCTCAATTTCAGAGGTAACAAAATTGAGGTGAGAAATCCAATTTGAGTGTATTTTGATTCATTTGAACATGGAAGTATTAAGCAACAAACCTTGGCTATGATTGGATGTTTTCTCTTTCCCTTATGCATTGTCATTCTAACTCTAACTATTCTACATATCTATCATTCCAAAAATCCTAAACGTGTCTTTCATATCATAAATGATTTAATTCACAATTATTGTTGTAATATCATCATAGTCTTACCATTAAAAAGTATGATTAGTGTTACTTCCCTCCACCGCCTCATCAAACGAATGAGAATCATCATTTGTTGTAGCATATACTTAGGGTAATTTAACCTTTTCAAAGTATAATTTCCACCTCACCAAATGATATTAATATTCAAATAAGTTCTTATCCACATTCCCACTCACTACTCCCAATTCCTTGACTAATACTAGAATTGCCAAAAAATAGAGAACCCAACACTCCACTTTGATCGTAGTAGCATGAGAAATCTTGGTGTAGTAATTCAAGAGCTAGGGTCTCTAATAGACCTAGAAGGTTATCCCAAATTTACTACACACAAGATGATACTTGGATTCATACGGTGGATCCCCTTTTTATGCACATTCCATGGGCATGATAATGCCATGATAACAACATTTGCGTAGTGATTTTATGGCTAGGTTTCCTAGATGAATGGTTTGATAATGTTAGTGATAAGGGAGTGCATTGCCAAACCACTACACTCCCACAACTAAGGGATTGATGGTTTGAAAATAAAAAAGTGGATAAGGGGTTATGGATCAAACTTCCATTTTCTAGTGAACTAAATCAAGAGTAGGTAAAGGGTGTGCCTCAATTGTGAATCGTGGAAAAGTGGAGAAACTTGCTATTCATCTTGCAAAAATACATAACTTGTGAAGGAAGGTATACCATCACCTTTATTTACCATATTTGTTTTCTCATCTACTTCAAGGCTACTAAACATGTAAATTTCCCATTTTATATTTGTAAGATTTTGGGTTGCATGTAAAAGTAAGTTCAACAAAACCCTAAGAATGTAGGTCATAGCTTCTACCACCATGGATTGGTGAATATTTTACTTGTTAAAGAGTTATAGAATCATGGTGAAAATTAGGATGTATTCTTAGCAAGAAATAAATTTACCCTTGAGGGAATTCCATAACCACCAAGGGAAACACAAAAGAAGTATGTCATAGAAATACCTAAATAAATTGATGATAGAGAGGAATCAAAGTATGATGATAATTGTGATAATGGGGGAATTCATGATGTTGAATATTTTACTCCTTGCGGGAAGAAATATAAGAGGGTGAAGAGGAAGGGTGGAAAACTTGTTATTACACCAAGAAGGGTTTCCAAAAGCATGATTAAGGGAAAACCTTCAAGACAGACTAAAAAAGATCCATTTCCTCCTCTAGAGTCCTTTGAAAAAATTCCAATTTAACATCCCAATTCATTTGAAAAAATGCCATTGCCTCCTCCTCAACCCTCTAAAATTATTTTTATATCCCCCACAACTTCTAATGGTTCCACTTCTGAGCATATTCCCACTACACATAGCCATTTTAGGTAGAGATAATTTGTGAGCTTCTCATTTAGAAAACCTAGAACCAATTCCTCAAGAGATCAAACTCCTAATTTTCATTTCTATGACTTAGCCATCCCATCAACAAAAAATGACTTTGGTAATATCGTTGATTATTATGAGCCCATTAAACCCACTATATCTTTAATCACCTGAAGCACACCTTCGACCTCTAAAACTAGGAAGAAGAATAAAAAAATTGAGAAGCTATAGGCTAATGTTGAATTGTTTAAAGTATTAGATAAATATATTAAAATTTAACACTCTAATTTGAAAAGAAAAAATGCACTACTACAAGAGGAACTTGATAGGTTGACAATGATGAACAATAAGACATTCAAGTTGGTGAAAAAAATTGGTTCAAAATAAATCACTATATGGTAGTATATAACAGGGCTTTGGAAAAGAAGCTTCATGCAACAAGGAAAAGGAGTGAAGCCAATGTGAATATATCCATTGGAAACCATTATAATAAAATTCATGTGTTGATCAAATTTTTCTTACTTAAACCCAATTTTGATTGATAATTACATCAAACTAATAGCCACATGTTTTTCTGCATGATGACATGCAAAGACTTAGGCATGTGGGATATGTCATGGCTCTGAATTGATGTTGTTTTTACTGCAATTCATCCCTTTTTGACCTTACAAAACCCACTCTTATCCAAGAATTTCTCTCCTTCTTGCACCATTGATGAGAAATATGTATAGATTATGATTTAGATTTGCAACTTCTCATGAAGTTTTAATCAAAATCACAAGACACAAACTTACTCTACTGCTCTGCGAAAAGTGATTCAAAATCTAGAACAAAACTTTTAGACATAAAATAAGAAATAATGCACATGAAACAAATATTTATCCAGGGGAAAGAAAATAGCTAAAAGGACCCCAATGCCTACTTATATTAAATCAGATGAATAAAGATGTATTACAATTTCTTTGCTCAACTAATCACAACTTGCAAGTGCATAACCTATCTCTCTGTTCACTAAAAGGTTTTGAACCAGACTTAGTCAAAATTTTCCCCTACTTGAGCTTCTATTTCCTTGAGTTGTTCCTTGAGAAATTATGCCCCTATTATTTATGAAATTCCTCAAATTAATTGAACAATTCCTTTAGGTTGATCCTCTGACTGCATGTAACATTTGTACACTAGAGACTAATCAAGAATTGATGTTACACTTCCTTAGAATATATACCAAGCCCAGGGAACTCGAATTATCTACATGCACTAGCTATTTTGGGATGATTGTTGGCTTAAGGGGGCCTCATCCAGGTTCAGATTTGTTCGCGCCAACAAAAAAAACCCTAAATATTGGCCTTTCGGCAACAACCTGCATAACACAGGCTGCAGTCTCACCCGAAGCAGTATTGGGGGATGTTAGAACCAGGTTTCTGCATCCAGAGACCATGTGATAAGTGGTCTTAAGCTCTTGTTTCTAAGATCTTCCTTTGCACAAATCAGTATCCTTCTATGGCTCTTTACTGCAACTCTAAGAAAATAGCTTCTAGACCTTCACAAAGGTCTGCGGTCAGACTTTATAGACCCTAAAGAGGAAAACTGTTCACTTTCATGCACTAATTAGTAACCCTAGATCTTCCTTTATATAGATCTATCTAATTCGTTAGAAATCATAACATAATTAACCCTTATCATCACGAAAACAGGTAATTACTTATCCTATGCATAAATATTAGAGATTCAATAGATTCACGCAGCATTTACATATTATTTCATAGAAACATATCATTAAGCATCAGAACATATCATGAACTGAATTAGGCATAATACTAAAAACAAGGTATTTCTTCAAAATAAATTTTTATTAAGCTTCAACGTTCAGTTTACAAACTTTTCTACCCTGCGTACTCAGCTGCAGGGGACTGCACACTCAGTTGCAGGGGACCACGCACTCAACTACGGACTTACCAAGGCCTCCTTTGCACTCAACTATAGGAAGTATAGGAAGCAAAGCCTTCCTGCCTTATCACTTGACCAAAAATAGTCTCTATCTTTGCTTAGTTACTTATCTTATTCATGCTTAGTTCCTCTTCTAGAATTGTTATGACTCAAATATATAGCATTTCCAATACAATACCATGGCCTGCGGCCCATGGGTGAGTCTCAAAACTAACCTATCCCTTACCGAAAAAAAGGGATAAAGACCCTTTGACTCTTATGTAGCTACGCGCTCCACATCTACATTTTGTGGAGACTTTACATTCTTCACAAACGTTTTACAAAATTGGGTTAAGCTAACCCCAAAAATCACCCTGGCGACTCTATCCCAATAGGCCCCCAAAACAAATATGGTGAATCACCCTCAAGTCACTCAGTTGGTGCCTCGATCTTGCTACAAAGGTCACTAAACTCGACTTGCAATGCTGCTATAACAAAAAAACTCTGTACCATGTCCTATTGCACTTGTTCTACTAGATTTTCTGTCGTTGGGCCTTCTACTACTAGGTGCATCATTCTTTATGTCCATTATAGTTTCTTTAACTTTTTCTTAAGTGCCAGAGTAAGCTAACAAACTTCCTCTATCCATGGCTGCATTGTGGCCTTGAGAAGGGCCTCTTTCCACTGTAATTATTCAATCTGTGATTGCAGCTGCTTCCCTTCCTGCAATCATGCGAGGCGTTGGGCTAGCGCCAAAGTGTGTATAGTTGCTCAGACTTCATAATACTTGCACTTTGTCTCCCTGACATCTGTATTAAGCTTTTGTAGGTTTGGGTCCACCTGTAGATTCGTCCATAACTCCATGGCATGTTCAAATATCAATTGGCAGCCTGTGACTGTTTCTTCCAGAGTGCCCATGTTTTCCCTAATAGCTGCTCCATGTTGCTCCTGAACCTTTGGCGGAGTGGTTCGATGAAATGTTAGCTGAAGCTATGATATATTCAAAGAATTTTGCCAAAAATGGTGCCTATCCACTCCTCTCAACTGAATTTTTTCCATCAAAACATGAATAGTGACTCCAACGACTACTTTCAAAACCCATCTGCGTGACACCATCCTTCATAGCTTAGCTCATCTAATGCAACTTCATATGCTGCACTCCTGTCTTCCATCGCGCAACCTCACCACTATGATTTTCTCCTCTTCGGGCAGCGTAGTTTATAGTCTCACAATCCCTTGCAACTGCCTAGTTTACTAAGATTGTCCTACTACCATGTAGTCATTGTGCAGGGGCCTACTCCCATTCACTTTTCTAGGGAATGGTTCCCCATTAAGCTTCGCAAGATGAACTACGCCACCATCCATAATATCCTTAGCAACATATGGCCCCAACTAGTGCATTTGAAATTTCCCTGGAATTTTTGTGAACTTAATGTCATAGAGAAGCATTGAGTCATCTATCTTAAAAGTGTGCAACTTAATATGCCTATTGTGCCAGGAATTATTGCGTTCCTTTTTCACTTGTGGTGAAATCCTACTAGAAGGAGGTCCTCTTCTAACTCCATGATATGTGCGATTCATTCCTCAAAGGTTTCACGATCCACTATCTCTGTCAAAGATGCAATACATAAACTTGGCATAATATACTCCATGGGAATTACTGCTTCAATTCCATAAACCAGCCTAAACATTGTTTGGCCTGTCAAGTTCTTGCAGGTCGTCCTATAAGCCCATAGCACTGCTAGAATGCACATATCCCAATCATTCCTCTACTCGTTGTAGACCTTCGTCAATGCATTCTCCAAAATTTTGTTAAATGCTTCCACTCTTCCATTCGCTTGTGGGCGATAGGGCACTCTTTGATGATACACTTGGAATTCTTCAAGCATCGCATTGATCGTTTCATTCAAGAAATGTGTACCCCAATCACTCATCAATATATTAGGGCATACAAACCGTGTTAAGACATATTTTAATAGAACCTTCACAGCGGTGGCAGCTATACAATCCTTCACTGGTTGCGCTTCTACCATCTGGTTAAATACTCTGCTGCAGTAATGATATACTGCATGCTCGTCTTCTTACCTGGTGGTTGTATTGGACCTATGAAGTCAATGGACCATTTATCAAATACTTGCAATGAAAGCTGAGGATTTAAAGGAAAATCATCCCTTCGCGAAGGCTTCCCTGTCCTTTGGCAACCATTGCATGCCTTGCAATATTCCTTAGAATCCTTGTGCAATGTTGGCCACCATAACCCAGTGTGAAAAATATTCTACGCGGTTACTTTCCCTATGTAGTGACCTCCTACCACTGCTCCATGTGCTTCAGTGAGGATATTGGCATGTTCAAACTGTGGAACATACCTACATAGTTTCTCATCCACTCCCATCTTATAAAAATGACCTGAAATCACTAATAAATATGCCACACAAACTACTAACTCCTTCTTTTGTTGGGTAGAATAGCCTTTTGAAGTTGTTCTTGTTGTTAAAGACTAAATGATATCCATGAAATGTTCATCCACGATGCGCACCACAAAGGGCTGCACATCTAATAGTCCTTCCTCTAAACTATTTGGTTCTTCAATCGTTTCAATCCTTGATAGATGGTTTGGTCCTGCATTCAACCTTCCAAGATTCACAATAACTTCAAAATCATATTCTTGAAACAACAGTAACCATCAATATATCTCCCCCCCCCAACACAGGCTTATTGACTAGGTACTTTAGTGCGAATTGATATTTCTATATATTAAAGTGTCCACCCAATAGATAATACCTAAACTTCTTCAAAGAGTAAACCATCACCAACCCTTCGCACTCTGTAGTGGAGTAATTATTTTCACCCCTGGATAACTTTATGCTCATGAAGGCTATCAGATGATCAATCTCTCCTTTACTTGCCTATGTTAATACTGCTCCTAGCGCAATGCAAGAGGCATCTACATGCACATGGAATTCCTTTTTCTAGTCTGGAAATACCAAAATAGGTGTAGTTACCATTTTTTCCTTCAAGAAATCTATACTGTGCTAACAGTCTTCATCCCAGCAAAACATCACATCTTTCTTCAAAATTTTTTCCATTGGCATGATTATCTGAGAATATGCCTTGATAAACTTCCTGTAATACCTAGTGTTCCCTAATGTCATGCACAGTTGTTTCACATTCCCAGGAGATTCCAAATTCACAATTACAACAATTATCGTAGGGTCCACCATCAATCCATTCTTACATAGAACATGGCCAAGAAAAATCCCAAAGGGCACACTGAATACGAACTTCTTCAGGTTCGGCGTGATCTATAGCTTCGATGTATCTAGCATAAGGAGAAAACTCATAACATGGCGCTTCACTAACCCAAACATAGTCCAATCATCAAAATATACCTCCATAAATTTATGAATAAACTCTTTGAATGTCGCAATCACAACCCAGGAAAAGATTGTAGGCATGTTATTCAATTCGAATGGCATATTGTATATTGAAAGAAACCCCACTTCGTCCTGAAGGTTGTCTTGCTTCGATCATCTAGAGAACTCTTTATTTGATGATATCCTGAAAATCCATCATTGAATGAATAATCTTCCTATCTTCCAACATTCTCTAACACTTCATGAGTAAATGGTGTTGGAAACAAATCATACACGCATGCATCATTTAACTTCTGAGATCCATGTATATACAGATTTCACCTTTCTATTTCTTTTCTTGGACCACCATTGGGCTTACCCAATTTGATTCCTCTATTGGTTCAATAATACCGACATCCATCATCGTATCTAGTTTTGGCACACCTTTTCCTTATACTTTGGACTTAGCCGATAAGGCCTCTATTTAACAGGCTTCACATCTGACTTCAACATAATCTTCATAACACCTAAGTCTCCGATGGTCCCTTTCAAATCTGAAAATTTTGTTGGGAATAAATTATGGTACCCAAATAGTAGCTCAGCTACCTTATCAACCATATCTTCGTCCCAATAGTCACCTATCTTCATGAACTTAGGATTTTCATCAGACCCAATGTTTACTTGTCGAGTTTTAAAAGGTTTGGCTATAGTAAGATTCACCACCTTCAGTCCTTCAACTTCGCGTTGTCCTTCTGTATCTAGAATGGTAATATTCCATGTATCTTCTTCTTCTTCAACAATCAAATTATAACATTCCAGCGGATGGAATAGCTATGTACTCCAATCTGGCTGAGTCCATTCAACTAGTTCCTTTGGTGTTTTGAATATAACAACTTTTATATCTTGGAGAGCTTCATCAATTCTTTCAAACCCATCCTTAAAGGTTAAATTTAATAGAAAACTCTCCCTTAAAAAGTACCATTCAACTATCCAATGGTGAAGCTTCTTCTCCAGATACCAGTTCATGGGAATTGTATCTAAGGTGTGATAGAAGATGTTCACCCATTCTGGTTGTGGTTTTTTTCCGTAGGCCTTAGTCCATCATGCCAAATGATCACATGGATCATCCTTCCCACTGTATTTTTTTGTCATTAGAGTATTGGCATACCCAGACCTTAATTTCATCATTCTTCTATATTCCTTCCATTCGGAAAATTTCTCCTTGTGCATACTCCACCAGCAGGTAGGCGTAGCACACAGTTCCAACTCTAGTGCCTAGAATCGATTCTCTTCTAGTAATTCCCTTTCAAATTCATCTAAAAATAGTTCCACATCAGTCAAACCATCATAATGTAGAAGGTTCCTTACCTTAGCCAAGACACACCTTAGCAGTTTAGTCATCGTATTGCACCGGAGTGTAGATACTTCATGCAACCGATTCTACGAGTGTTCAAGCTCTTCATCCAAATCTAAGGTGCAAGAGCTATCCATGTCCCTTGCAATTCATCCATCAACTGTAGGACTTATCCAATTCTCATCTCATGCTATTATTTTGTATATATGCTTCAGATCATCATCACTTTCTACACAGTCACGAACAAGTTTAGTATAACGTGCTCCTTTTATAGCGTCTAGTGGCACTAGAACGATGAGGGACTTCATTTCAAATGTCATCTTCTGCTTCTTCAAGTTGAATACTCCATCCATATCAAAAGCCCAGTCAATTCCTAGTAGCATCGAGTATGGGTTACTGCCATCCACTATTTCAATGACCTCAAGGTCAGCTATCACGCTCGCACCCTCAATGTCTACCGTTACGCCATATAATTGCCCCATCAGAACAATCTTCTATTTATTTTCCATGCGCAGCTGAATAGGAGCCACTAGAGCGTAAGTCTCCCCACCCTCTCCCAAGTTTTTCTTAGGCAGGACATTTGCATCAGACCCTAGATCCAAGATTACCTAGTCCATTTCTTATTCACCTATTTGTGTAGTCAACCTCATCTCGCACCTTGTGTGCTTCTTATCCTTACCAATCTTTTTCATAGTGCGTTGTTCAAGCAAGAGTCTTTTCTTTATTTTCGCACTTGTCAATTAACTCTTGCAACCCTTCAACAACTTTTTGATCGCATAGTAACTTCATACAGGTCTTCAGAAAAGTAGCAAATACTGAAGGATCTACTTCTTGCATCGCACTAGTTTTTGGTATTTTCTCCAAACTTCCTCAGGTAGATTCCTCAGTGAAGTTCTTCTTTTTTTCCATGAAGGTCTCTTTAGCATGATTAAGATCAACATTTACTTACTTCTCAGCAGCCTTTCATACCCATCCATCATCCTCAGGCTGCTTACCTTTAGCTACACCAGTCATGATACCACTTCTTGTCACTATATTTATGTTGTGATCTTATTCATGGGGCTCAACCCTCATCATTTGAATGTTTTACGTAGGCTTTTCGGGTTGCGCCTTCTTTTCTTGCATCTTTTCCATAAGGACTAGACATTCCTCTATCGCATGGTAAAACTGCTGACAATACTGACATGACAGATGCATGGGGTTTGTACAATCGCGTGTGAAGTGTCCTACTTCACCACAGTTATAGCAGATTACCTACCCATGCCCTCAACCCTATCCGCCGCTTCTTTCGCATCCTTGGCCTTAGAATCCTCTGTGCACTACTCCTATGCTCTGATCTTGAGGTCAATTTTCTACCTGCATTTGGTAGGTAGGGGTTTTATCCATCATTAGTTCATAAGTTCTACAATGTTGTTCATCATGTCCCATAGATTTACAAAAATTGTAAAACAACTGGTGAGGGGTCTGTACGAAATTATGCAGTAAATGGAAATTATCAGTTGTGTGATGTCCTATAACCTAACAGATAACATACCATAGCACATCTCCCATGCTCATCCCATCATTATTCTTTGGTTTCAAGGGAACAAGCCCTCCCACTATACTATAGTTCTTATAAACTAGGAAATGGTCCTTATCATGTCCATGGAATTTACACTTCAAGCACTAGACCTTAACACACACCTCTAGCTAGGCTTCCTTTCCTTTCTTTAGACTTTACACCTCCAAGTGTAAGCTTTCCAGCTGTGAGCAAATTTGTTGCACTCCTAGGTTTGTATCCTATATGGGCGAACCATCCAATTGCATCACTATTTCCAAAGCTTATGCTTGTGTTTCTATCTTTTGTTGTGATAAAGGGACTCTCAAGTGTGGCAAGAGTGATGCTATATAGCAATCACGATGCTTAGAATGCATGATTATCATATTGGCCTACCTGATTAGGTATTTCAACCTTTGATCGAAATCCCAAGGTGTCTCATCTACCTTCTGTCAACTTTCCTTGAGCTCAATTACTGATTGCACCTCTGACTTAGGCTTGCTGAACTCCTTTTTCAAAGCTTGTTGGGTTTCTACCAACATCACATTGGGGTAATCAATGCAATACTTAATATACCATGTTAATGCGCAATATGGTAAGGTTGTAACCAGCTGCACTTTCTTTATGTTATCATTCGTAATCTCCTGTGTTGTCCATATAGCTCCTGTAACAAACCAAAACCGTTCGGGATCTTCACTCCCTACTCCTTCAAGAATTGGCATCTTCATCACGTTCTCCATGTTGAATGGTGGAAATGGAGGAGGTCAAGGTGTAGGAGTATGAGGTGGATGCAGGGTTGGGGATGGAGTGGATTGATGAGGTACCCTCGGGATACCTTGTGTAATTAACTGAATTGCACTTCGCGGCATAGTCAACATTGTCCCTTCGTCATCACTTGAGGGGGTTCAATAAGCAGACTATATTTTGGGCTTGATCCTTTGTTTCTTCTAAATAATATTCCACTTCATGTAGCCCTAAACATCAAGGTAACTGCATAATCCTCTTTTCACATAACAACATTTTAATCCCAGTTTTTAAAGATTTCAAGTATTTATCTCGCGGTCCTTTAAAGAGCCTTCATTACGCTTCGCTATAACTGATATTTATGTCAATCATGAAATAAGTCACAAAACTTCCCAGTGTGCAATCAATTTAGTGATCCACAACCCACGCGATGTTACATTTTGATGCCTCTAGACATCACACCATCTCAGAGTCCACACTATAGGAACGTCAAGCCTCCACGTCCCTTGAATATCAACCAATTTAGACAAACACTCATGTAGTTTGTGAGGGAAGAAATAGAAGAACGTGTCGATCTTGTCTATGTATAAAAATCCCTATAACCATTGCTCCTTGGATAATTTAGGGCTCTTGTTCTCTTGAGCCACGAATGCGTGTATGTTTCAATCAATCCACTTATCAATCTCTTTCTTCATAGGAAACCATTTATCATACATTTCTCAGATAGATCTCGGTCCCGATAACAGAACCATTTGTTGGCTTAAGGGGGCTTGACCTAGGTTCAGAGTTGTTCATGCCAACCAAAAAAATCCTAACTTCTGGCCCTTTTGGCAAAAACTTGCATAGTGTAGGCTATAGTCTCACCTAAATCAGTATTGGGGGATGCTAGAACCAGGTTTCTGCATCAAGAGACCATGTGATAAGTGATATTAAGCTCTTGTTGCTCAGATTTTACTTTATGCAGATATGTATCCTTCTATGGCTCATTACTACATATCTAACGAAATAGCTTCTAGACCTTTGTGAAGGTATGCAATTAGACTTTATAGAGCGTAGAGAGGAAAACTGGCCACTTTCGCGCACTAATTAGTAACCCTAGATCTGCCTTCATGCAAATCTATCCAATTCATCAGAAATCATAATAGAATTAACCATTGTCTTTGCGAAAATGGATAATTACTTAGCCTATGCATAAATATTAGAGATTCAATAGATTTGCGCAACATTTGCACATTATTTCACAGAATCGTATCATTGAGCATCAGAAAATAACATGAAAAAATTAGGAATAATACTCAAAAATAAGGTATTTCTTTAAAATCAATCTTTCTTAAGCTTCAACGTCCAATTTACAGACTTTTCTACCCTACACACTCAGTTGTAGGGGTTCACACACTCATCTATGGACTTACCAAGGCCTCCTGCACACTCAGCTATAGGAATCATCCCCTTTCGCCTAAGTACAGGAAGCGGAGCCTTCCTGCCTTAGCACTTGCCCAAAAAGAGTCTTTATCTTTACTTAGTTACTTGTCTTCTTCATGCTTAGTTCCTCTTCTAGACTCGCTATGACTCAAATATATAGAATTTCGAATACAATACCATGGCTCACAGCCTATGGGTGAGTCTCAAAATTGACCTATCACTTACCCGAACAAGGGGCTAAAGCCCCTGTGACTCCTATCTAGTTGTGCACTTTGCATCTACATTTTGCGGAGACTTTACATTCTTTACAAAAAAATTACAAAATTGGGTTAAAATAACCCCAAAACTGACCCTAGGGACCCTATCCCAACACTGATTGATCAGTTAACTAGATGATCACTGCGTTTGACTAAAGTCCCACGGCTTAATTGAATTTCCACTAGTTCCTCCAAAAGTTGGAACTAGTTTAACTTAAAACAACCTAAGATAATTTACGTTGATTTATACAAATTAGTGATCACACATTTTGAACTGAACTCTAATTTCTCCAACTTGAATTTAATGAGTAAAGAGGTGACACAATCCATATCACATAAGTTAACATCATCCAAGTCGTTCGTTGATGTGGAAATTTGAATTTTCTCAATTTAATCAAGGAAAAATCAAATCTAGAATTTCTTGCTACATTTTTCAACACTCCCTCTCAACAAGAAAGGGATTGTCAACCACCTCTATCCGGTACCTGTGGAACTCAAACTTTTCTCTTGACAAGGCCTTTGTCAAAATGTTAGAATTTTGTTTGTATGTCAAAATGTATTGCAACAACATTATCCACCTTTGCACATAGTCCCTTAAATGGTGATACCGGATATCTATTTGCTTGGATCGATCATGAAAAACATGATTCTCAGAGAGCTTGATGCAAAGTTGAATATCATATTAGATCATAGTTGTATCCATCGTCTGACCAAACAATCCAACAAGTATCTTTCTCATCCAAATTTCCTCACATGTTACTTGACTTGGAGTCATGTATTCTGCTTTTGCCGAGTTGAGTGCCATATATCATTTCTTCCTGCTGTACTAGGAAATCACTGTGGACCCAACACTGAAAATTCCACCTGATGTACTCTTTCAGTTTGATGGAATTCCCACGTAGTCTACATTTGTGAAGCCTTGCAACTTCATTCCCTCTATATGTCTATACCATAGTCCAATTTGGGTAGTGCCTCTGAGGTACTATAGAACATGCTTAGCTTCCCTCCAAAATGATTTGGTTGGCCTAACCATATCTTGGCTCAGTTGGTTGACTGCATAGCACATATCTGGTCATGTGTTCACAAGGTGCTTCATTGAATTAAATTGTTGTCAATAATTGGTAGCATCCATTTCCTCACATGAAGTGGCATCTAGGGAAAGTTTTAAGGATGGAAGTTTATCTTAAAGTTTAGAAACCTTGATGAATCTTGCTAGTCCCTATTACGCAAATTGTAAAATTTTGTTGATATTTTTTTGGAAATATTTAGAGTTCCAATGATTTTATATTAGTTGATATAATATTTTGGAAATTTTTAAGTTAAAATAATGGTGTACTATAAAATTTAGGTGAATCATTTTAGAAAAAAAATTTGAATTGACGAACCATTTTTTTGGAAAAAGCATGGAAAATTAGCCCACTTGTGAATATTAGCCCCTAAACTTTTCCCTAGTGGCATCCTCCTTCCTCCATTTGGTCGCTAGGGATGTCTACATGGGTTTGCATCTCTCTAGGAAGAACCTCTATAGTATCTCATTCACATAGTTTCCATGAGATACAAATAGTTCCTCATCGCCTTGCCATACTTACAACTCAAGGAAGTAGTGCATGAGACCCATGTCCTTCATTTACAATTCTCTTGCAAGGTCCTCCTTACAAGATCTGATAAGCCATTCATAACCTATTAAAATTAATTCATCAACATATAAGACAATAATAAAAAATTACCTTCTACTAAAACATGATAGAGGTTTTCATCCGCTTCACTTCTGGTGAAGCCCAAACCGGTGATATAACTATCGATCCTGGTGCACCAAGCATGGGGTCCTTGCTTGAGATCATACAATGCTCACTTGAGTCTTACACATGAGACTCCTAATAAAAAGTATCAAATACTTATGGTTTCTTGATGGCCTCCTCCTCAATAAATCAATTGAGGAATGTTACTTTTACATCCATTTGGTGGACCTTCCAACCCATCTATGCAGTCAAAGCAAGAATTGATCTAATGGATGAGTACCTTGCTATAGGAGAAACAGTCTCCTCATAGTCAATCCCTTCAACTTGAGAGTACCCCTTCGCAACAAATATGGCCTTGTACTTCTCTATGCTTTTTTTTGCTTCCTGCTTCACCTTAAGGGTCCATCTCAAACCCACAGCTGATTTATTTGTTGGTCTTGGCACCACTTCCCAAACACTGTTATTTATAATGGATTTGTATTCCTCCACCATTCCATAAACCCATACAAGTTTCTCTACTGCTTCCTCGAGAGAGGATGGCTTATTCTATACAAGATCTGTCATTAGAGCCATGTATCCAGTGTATTGATCTGGTGACCTTCTCTACTAGTGTATCGATCTGGTGACCTTCTCTACCTACAATGGTTTGAAGTAGCA
The DNA here is from genome assembly GCA_000404065.3 of Pinus taeda. Lineage (NCBI taxonomy): Eukaryota > Viridiplantae > Streptophyta > Pinopsida > Pinales > Pinaceae > Pinus > Pinus taeda. The sequence goes on from APFE030680167.1 coordinate 31,637, forward strand.
CCCACATTATACCCTGCACATCTCTCAGATTCCCTAGTCCTTTTTATGCCTTCTCTGGATGGTTATGCTTGAGTGGTTGTCTCCACTCTCTACTCCTCAATTTTTGTTTTCTCCATAACTTCGTGAGGTTCCTCCTTTGGAGCTAAAAGCTCCTCTTCTGGTGGGATCTGAAACTCCCTCTCAAGAGAGAACCACATAGGTTTCTCCTCATTAAATTTTACATCCCTTCACAAAACTGCCATGCTAAGGGATGGTAAGTACATACAGTAGTTGTTGGGAGTTTCTATGTAGCCCACAAATACCCCCAATTCTATTGCCATCTTTGGCTTCTTCCTTTATTCTTTGGAGACATGGCAGTAAATAGAGGCTCAAAAAATCCCGAAGTGTGACACATCCGACTTCCTCCCTGAGAAAGCCTACTCTGGTGTAATCATGCCTAGAATTTGATGAGGAGTCCAGTTATGCAAACATATTGTTGTGTTGCATGCGTCAACCCAAAAATGTAGAAGAAGGCCTTAGTCATGCAACATTTCCCTCACTGCTCCGACAATGTTACGATTGTTTCTCTCAACCACCCCATTCTAGTCTGGGTTGTGGGGTGCTATCAAATCTCGTTGAATTCCTTATTTTGCACAATTTTTTTTAAATTCATTTGACATGTTCTCACCTCCATTATCACTCCTCAGATCCTTCACCTTCTTTCTAGTTTATTTCTCAACTAGTGCCTTGAATTCTGTTAAATTGGAGAATGTCCCATCTTTCTTCCACATGAAGATCCAAAACTTCTATGAGAGGTCATCAATAAAAATGACAAAATATTTGTGCCTAGCAGTGAAGGCTATTGATAAATCTCCACATACATTAGAGTGGATCCTTTCAAGGAATGCACGCACTTTGCTGTCATGATCATGGAATGTGGATTTTGTGTACTTCTCCAAAGTACATCCTTTGCATACATCTTGCTGCTCAACTGCACCTTTGGGGAGGCATGTGGCTATATACTCCATGATCTTCTGGGTTCCATGATGCAAATGGACAAGTATTATGTGCCAAATTTCATTGACTTCACAATCTGCAGTTCTCCACCTTTTTATTGAATGCAACACAATATTCCACATCTATCTTATACAAGTTCTTCACATGAACCTTGATCTAACTCACCTATCCCATGGATATGTGTCTCAGGAATGATTTTCCTTTGCTAAAGATATTATCATAACCATGGTCTTCCAAAACTGCAACAAAGACAAGATTTTTCTTTAGGCTTAGAACAACGATGACATCCTTGAGCATAGGGGGGAACCTGATTCCCTTTGAAAGGTGACTGTACCAATATCGGTCACGTTATACCTTCCATCGTCACCTATCTTGATGTGCATATTCAAACATTTTTCTTCTAGGTCACTAAGAAAAATATCTACACCCTGCCATGTGGAATGATGCACCTGCGCCAAAGTACCACACACTCCCCATAACTATGCTAGCCATGCATGCAATGAGGTTAATTTCAATCTCGAACTGTGAAGCCAAGGCTTCACCTGCTACTCCTCCTGAGGTATTCTTGCTTTCCTTCTTATGTGGTCACTTTGTAGCATAATGCGTGAATTCATGACAATGGAAAGTTTTAATTTTGGACAAATCTTTCTTCTTTCCAACTTGACTGTATTCTAGTTTGGATTGAGATTTTTTCCCCTTTCCCTTCTTTTCCTTTCCAGCCAAAGAATTATTTTCTTCATCCTCTCCCTTGAATGAAGTCCCATATTTGGTATTCTGCCTTATCTCCTCTTGTACCAAATTAGACCATAAGAGTTCCCAACTCGGTAGTTTCTCCCTCCCATTCATAGAATATTGATAGCTATGACAACTCTTGGGAAGGCCTAGCAGGCATAAGCTTACCAAGTCTTCTTCAACGATAGTAACACTGCCCCTGCTAGCTTCATTGTGCAATTGTGTAATCTTTCTTAGATACTGTGGAATTGTATCATTCTTCTGCATCTTGATACTTCAAAGTTTATCCTTGAGTGCAAGCTTCCCGTGGTCACTATTATTCTTGAACAATTCCGTTCGTGCTTTCCACATTGTGAACATAGTTTCTTTTGAATCCATGGAGATTTGAGACAATGTGATCCCATACTCCCTCAAATATTATTCTCCTCGCCTTGGATACATCTTTCTTCCACTAAGCAAGATTTTGGGCATCAGATGCTTGTGGTTTTGCAACATATGACTTGATGTATTCTAGCAATCCATTGTCATCCAATACTGCCTCCATTCCATCCTTCCATGCAACAAAAATAGAGGTTCCTTCCAAGGCATACTCTAGCCTTAGTCCATTGAAGTCAATCTTCTCAAATTTAAATAAATCCTACTGCATTGAGATCCAAAATGAAATCTCCTAAGAAAAAGCTTTGAAATCATGCTCTAATGTGAATCCGGGTCTGATACCATGTAGAAATTATGATGTATATTTGCAAATGCTCATGAAGTTTTAATAAAAATCACATAACACAAACCTACTCTATATTATAGGGATTAGTGCATGAGTGTTTGGCGATGATGGTACCCTCAAAGATCTTCTCGGGATCCTTGGCAGATAGTCAAATTAGCTGCAACTGGCCCAAAGATACATGCACATATCCATATCAGTGAAATGATAATCAAAGTAAGAAGAAGGATTGTTACCTTAGATCTTGGTGTGGTGTCGCTGGAGAATGCAAAATAGTAGAGTGGAAGACCCCTTAGCTAGTTACAAGATCAATACCTGCACATAAACAAGACAAGGTGTAATATCACATCATATAACTTCAATAATCAATACAATAATACATAGGGATATCTAACTGCATATATCTAAGCTACTCGTAATCATTAGAGTTGCATAAACATGTAATTAAATCACAATACCAATGCCATGGAGTGGACAACAAAACTGCGGGTCTATATTAATGATAGAAAAGAGTGATTACAACCATCAGTTGCATCAGTGTTCCCTTACTCCAACTCCTCTCTCTCTCTCTCTTCTTAACCTCTTGGAGAGCCAATGTCTAACACAAGCTTCGACAATCAATAGGCAATCCTTTCAATAATTTCGACCCCTTTCACAATGTCCCTAGCCTAAAATATATAGCATGAGAGGGTAATCCTTTCCAAATCCTTCATGATTTCTTTTGGGAAAAAAGTAGGGATGTTTCTATGCTTTATTGCTTTTCCCTATTTGTAGACTCCATTATGAATAGAAATTCTCCTAAACAAGACAAATCTAGAAGTTTCTTTTCTTTATGAGCTAACACAGGAGTGAATATAGGGATATTTATCGGTCAAATTTCTCCTTTGACCTCTAGAAACTCACTTAAGTTGACTAATGCTCTTCCCAAGGCAACAAATAGAGTTACCCTAGGGATTAATGCACATGATTCATGGCTAGGAAGATTTGTAAAGCAGGTTGCCCTAGAGAGCATTTGCTTAACAAATAGACCTATGAAGTTGGTCATTCTTCAGTCATCTTACCCTTCTCCTCTGAGTTAATGCGGAGGTCATTTTCCTGTGTAACATATGCCCCCTAAAGTGTGAGATCAGAGGTAGAGATTATGGTAGAAATACTTTATATAATTGTCATTTTCTTCAAAAAAAGAGAGAGGGGATCAGAGCTTTAGGAATATAAGAAACTTGATACAACAAATATATATAAAACATCTAAAATCATGTCTTGAGTTGGGCGTTCCCATGCTTAGTAGCTATATCAGAGGGATTTCTCATCGTAATATGATCATTCTAATGAAATGTATCCAAAAAATAATATACACAACTTGGGAGAGGAAAAAAGACTGAGTGGTGTAAGACTCTACCCAAAATCTTGATTTATGCTTCACCATAACATCATAGTTCGATACATGTGAAGAAAGAGGTTGAGATTGAACATGTAGAAAATTGTCTAATTACCAATCAATAATGGAGGTTATTAACAGATGCAAGGATGACCACCAATAGTGGTGATGGTCTCTAAGATGCAAAGTAAAATCTAACAAGTGTGAGTAATGTTTTTGTCATCAAACACTTGTAGAATCGTTTAACGAAGAGCCAATAATGAAAACGCTTGACCAAACAAAAAGTATCTGCCACTCATGTCTACAAGTTCCAAGGCACTGAAGTGTTTCTGGGTTTGCTTCCTAGATAGAGTGTTGAATTCAATACGAAGAGACATGTGGAAAGGTAGGCCATAATGTGTCCTACATCAGTTTACACGAAACAAGACAAGAATGATTGTGTTTTTTGAATAATAGTTTGAGCATTGGGTGGTATTGACAGAGGGCATGATGGAAGAATATGTTTGATGGTTTGATGGAGGAAACAAAAGATAAAGGATTTCCCTTGAACAATAGAAGACATGACACAAAGGTTTTAACCATGCAGCACTAGACTCATGAACACAAAAGAGTGTTAGGATACATAGATGCAAGAACATCGGGGTATATAGGCTAAACTCATAGGATGGTAAGGTTCATTTTGAGAGGCCGTCACAAAGAAGTTTTTGCTGAGGGAGTGCCATGTTCAAGGGAGCAACTGTTGCCAAAAAACTCTTTCCCAAATACTAACATAAAGAAATTGTATTGTCCACTTTCCCCATATGATTAATTTAATGAGTCCAGACGGGTAAACTTGGTGGTCTTTTCATATTTTGACAGTCTGAAAAAATCATAAAGAGTGACTCCAAGGTGGTCCCTTTGTCATAGTTTTTAACCAGAAGCGACAAAGGTTTAATAGTATACCTGAAAAGGTTCCTTTTTCATAAATTAGTCTATTCAGTCTAGATAAAGAGATCAACCTATTCTCAATTGACGTTTTCCTCATTTTGTTACGAGTATGAGGGGACAGAGTAAACTTGATATGCGTTGTGAAATTTTAATGAGTCATGCGACAACAAACTCAATATATCTTCATCAAATTGTAACGAGTCAAATGAAGAAAACTCGAGGTATATTTTTCATTTTAATGAGAGAGGAAAAAGAGGTAAAAGAGCTACTCATTCCTTCTTCGTAGATTTAATGAGCCCAAAGAAGGGAAAAACTCAGGGATTTTTCAATTTAAGAGCGAGAAAGAAACCCAAAAAAAGAAAGCGCTCATACCGTCATCGTAGGAGTTTAATGATCCCATGATGAAAACTCGAGGTTTTTTCAATTTTACGAGCGAGAAAATTTTCTAAAAAGAATGCTCAGAGCTTCTACATAAGTTTTTAACGACCCTAAAGAAGAAACTCAGGGTTTTTTCAATTTTATAAGTGAGAAAAAGTCCCTAAAAAGAATGCTCATACTATCTTTTTCAATTTAATGAGTTAGAAAAAGAGAAAAAAAGATTTTCTCAAATCTTTTTCATAAAATTGTAACGAGTCTGAAGAACTAAGTTGGGAATTTTTCAGTTCAAGGGCAAGAAAAAGTCCCAAAAAAGAACATACTCGTATCTTCTTTGTAGTAGTTTAACGATCCCAAAGAAGTAGACTTGAGGTTTTTCAGATTAACAAGCAAGAAAAATACCATAAAAATAATGCTCGATACTTCTTGATCTCATGCTTGACAATAGAAGGGTCTATGCCATGCATTTCCTCATAATACCAAGGGAAAACATCATGTAAATCCTTAAAAGGTTAGGTGAAGCTCGCAATTTCCTCAAGATTGTAGTTGGATCCAATCTGAATATTTTCCATGATACCTATCTTGACTGAGATATCAATGAGCATTAATTTTGAAATATTTCCCGTGTTCCCTTCCTAGTCCCAAGTTTAGATGGTTGTATAACTCGAGGGAACGATATCAGGTGGTGCAAAGGACAGGATTTGTATAGGAGTTGCGTCTAAATCAGATATCGAAATGCGATGGTGAGATTTTTCCCAAGGTTTCTCCTCTACAAATATGATCTCTCTAATAAATCCATATGTAGGTGGGACTTCATCGAGGAGATCATTAGAAGGAGCCATGATGGGAGAGGTTTCCCAAGGTCTCTCCTCTAAGCACATGAAATCTCAAATAGTTTCATCTGAAGGTAGGACTTGGTTGAGGAGACCGTTAGAGCGAGCGGTTACGGGAGAGGAGGTGGTACCGTTGGTTGTGACCAAAGTGACTGGAGACTCAGATGTAGATTGAATGGCTTGTTAGGCAAATTTGGCTAGTGACAGTGACATTTGTTCTCCATAAGAGTCAATGTTTGAAGGGGCTGGGAGAATCTAAGGATCAATTGGTTCATGAGGAATAGATGAGACCATAGAAACTGTTTGTGGAACCGCAGGCAATGGGAGAGGAAAACAACCCATCACGGAAGAACCTTTCAAAAGACTAGTACCAATACTAACATAAGAGTCAGGTATTCCACCCACTAAAGCTACAATGCCACTAGGCAACGAGGAGTAATCTAGGGTGCAGAAGGATAGCTGGTCCATTGTGACAATTCTCCCATCTAATGGAAAGAGGATGAGGCGGAAGACCAAAGACACAATGGCATTCATGGCATAAGTCCAATTGCAGCCCAAAAGCATATTATAGTAAAGTTTATGATCTACAACTTCAATGTCCACCGTTACCATTTTCCCACTCAGATTGATGGGGTAGTCGGAAAGGTAACCATTTGGGATGGAGTTATGGCCATCAAATTCCTCAAGGGAATTTGATGGCAGAGAGAGGGCTGGAGAACCCAAGGTGGGCCAACATGAAGCCGACATGAAGTAGGTTGAATAACCTTCGTCAATGAGTGTTCTATGTATCCCTCACCCTTTTGAAAATATTTTCATCTGAAATGCAAGCTCATGTGAAAGTGAAGGTTTACATTTTTCCATGTCAAAAATTGCAAGCATGGAATGTTGAGGGTTAACTTGACCAATTGCCGAAATCAGAGATTTCCTTTGTGTTGGATAATTTTTCAATACTTCGAGCACCAACATAGATGACAGTGCTTATGCCAAATCTTCTACAATACTGTATTTGTGGGTAGTGCGTGCAGATGTATTATGCATTGTGTGATGAAGTGCCCCTTTTGGCGAGTGAATCACAAGATCAACAAACAACATTTTGATATGAAGATCATTAGGCGGTGGTGGGTTTTGACTCAAGGAGGTTTCCTCAGCATTAGCGACTAGAGCTCCATAAGTTTTGGCTCTGGTTTGAAGATCGATTGTTTTAAAGGTGTAAATGGTAGATGGTCCTTCAACAGCTAAAGGATGATGCAAACTTTTGTTTCCCCCTTGTGGGGGTTGACGTTGGTTTGCAATAGGATGCTTCTGCTACTGGGCAGGGAAAGGGTTGTTTAGGACTGTGAGGGTCCAACTAGTGTCCTTTTGAGCAAGGAGATCTATGCATAAGTGGAGATGCAAACAACGATATGTCATATCATCTTCCACATAGATATTGCAAGAGAACTTGACAGCTTTTTCCTTTCCACCATCAGGAGGTGAAACAACTTTCTACTTTGGTTTGGACTACTCGGCTGACTACTTGTCTGGTCAATTTAACGTCTTAAATTGCTCTACATAAATTATCAATCCAGGTATCATAAACTAATGATGTGTGGTGCACCATATGTGCTTAGTTAACTTTTTTCTCACTTCGTTGTTTTATAGATTTTATTTTTTTCGGGGGTTTTGTTTTTGTTGATCTCCTAAAGTGTCTAATGCAAATGGAAATCCTATTCTAAGGTCTTAAGAATACTTTTAAAGGTCAAGTATGGGTAGATATTTCAAGACAAGGTTTATGTCCCTAATGGTAACTTCCAAAACTTAGCACTTCAAAAGATCTTAGAACATGCTATTGATCAAATCAGTACTTGAACAAAAGTGTAAATGTGCAGCTACTTCAATCAAACAAAAGATGAAATATTTGATCATGAAATCACTGTCTCTGCTGCTTGTCTAAATATGGAAATAAAAGTTATGCTATTGCATTCAAACAAATCAAAAATTGCAAGGAAAGTAAAAAAATCAAATTACACATTCATAATTCGATCCCTCGCCAGTAGTCCCGCTATGGCTTTCGGAGGTAACCGTGAATGATATGAACAATTTAATATCTAATTTATAGAAAAGTAAAACTAAAATCAAATCACACATTCATAATTTGATCCCTCACCAGTATTCCCGCTATGGCTTTCGGAGGTAACCATCAATGATATGAGCAATTTAATATCTAATTGCAGAAAAGTAAAACTAAAATCAAATCACACATTCATAATTCGATCCCTCGCTAGTAGTCCCGCTATGGATTTCAGAGGTAACCGTCAATGATATGAGCAATTTAATATCTAATTGCAGAAAAGTAAAACTAAAATCAAATCACACATTCATAATTCTATCCCTCAACAGTGGTCCCGTTATGGCTTTCATAGGTAACCATCAATGATATGAGCAAGTTGATTTCTAAACTAACTAACAAAGCAAGTAAAGAAGACTGAAATCAAAACAGAACTGGAATTAAAAAAAATAAGAAAAGCAAAGTCAGCAGGGAGGTTAATCTCATGTTACTAGTTGATGCAAAAACATATAAAGAAAAACTAATCTACAATCAACCGGTTGAACACACTTACATGAATTAAAATTGCATGAATGGAAAATCTAATCTATCAAACTTGAAAGCAATCAAATGACATAATGAAATCAAAGAAAAATTAAAAAATGAAATCTACTCTACCTTACATTCTAATATTCTCCATGACATCTACTTCACATCTCCTTCCATGTTGAGAACATCAAAGCCTTATTCAAATTCTTCAAAATTACAAAGTACAACAAAGCTCTCTAAAGCTTCTAAAAGCCATCAAGGAAGAACTACAAGCTCCAAGCTAAATAACTAAAAGCCAAGCCAAGCTAACAAATGAAGGAGAGAGATCTCCTATTTATACAAAAAGATGTGAAGCCATCTCATTAATGAGAGTCCATGAATCTCTCCCTTTACCTCTATAGTCCTAATCAAAATAGGAACTGATAAGAGACATGTCTTCTTAGAGTTACAATACAATTAGGAGATGTGACACATATCCTCATGATCCCATGATTCTTTCCACTCAAATTCGAATTTGGACATAGAGTGCCACATAAGGGTCTTCTAGAAGTCTCCTTTAAACCTACACATGTCAACAATCTCAACCCATTTGTTAAGTATAAGCATATGCACATCATTTTCTAGTTTTTAGCCACAAATTCACTTAAAAGGCTTAGAATTAATAAAGATTGGAAAAATATAAATGTGGCCCAATGATAATGATAGTGGGGTGAATGTGGTGACATATTAGTGAAATGGAGGTGATATAATAGACATAATAGTGAAAGTGTAATGGAAATGAATGACATTTTCAAGACTCAACATACCCCACAACTGAAGCTATTGCATGTCCTCATGCAATATATATTACATTAACTCTTTTGATCCTTGAGCTTTGGCTTAACTTTGCATGATATCATTTGATAACTTCATATTTTTGCAAAGTGTTTTACTTGAATTGAAACATGGTTGGTTCTTGTGTTACAACCATTGTTTTTTTGTTGCCTTCTATTTTGATCTTTGAGCTTTTCATAATAATATTTTGATTATTTTTGCAAAGTATATCTTTATTGGTTTGCATGATGGTTGGTTCTTGTGTGACAACCATGATTTCGTTTGTATCCAATTTATCATTTAAGAACTTTCTCAAAAGCCATTGTATGCTCATAATAGCAATGCAATAATTAATATATGTTGGAAGTATGTGGGCTCCTGAATATGATATGGACATGGCAAGATATGAATATGAATGTATTCCCCCCC